>SDVV010043511.1:0-10243 GCA_016164225.1 Gammarus roeselii
TATAGTTATTTGCGCGCAATACGTTTTCAAGCTGGAAAGTTGCTTCAAATTACGTACTGACTAGGAAGATTCTTAGGGTCTGCTGTAATTATTTGCGTGACATAGATTTTGACTTTTGAGGCCGGAAAATTTTATAGTTCAAATTATGAATTGACGCGGAAAATTCTTCCCAAGGTAATTTTTCCTCCAATCTTATTGATGTATGTAAGCAAGTGATGTTTATTTGTAGGCGACATGGAATTTACCTTTAAAATTGTTGGTAATCGACTTATTTTTTTGTCTTTCATAGTAGCATTATATGTCTCTTTGGCAGTATGCTTAGTTGGCCTTCGTTAAATACGATCCTGGAGAAATGAGTAAGCGAGGAATGTGATTCCGCATAGTGTTTGATCAACTTATATTGTTAGCATGATTGAACCAGCTTGTCCATTTGTTTCAGTATAATATTCAAGTGGAATTTTTATTCCAGTCTGGGTTGTATAATCAACAAATTTATTTCATATTGTTCAATTGTAGCTAGAAAATGTAACATGCGCTCATAAAGTTCAATTTTAGATGGATTTGTCAATTTCTATCATACCGCCTATTTTATAACCTGCACAACAAAATTCAACTATTGAAATACTACTCTAATAATTATAATACACCTTTGAGCTGGCGCATTGTGAAGTGTATACCGTATATTGATTTTATGAAATGACATTCTTATTCACTAAGTGGGACATTTTATTTTACATCCATTGGCAGGTTAAAAAAAATTCGCACAATATTAGTGAGCAATTTTAATGTTCAGTTTTCTAAACTCCTGATGATTTTCTGAAATGTTCCATGATATTCTTCTCATGAAGCATTTCAATTGAAGTTGACTAAATTCAATGTATTCCCGCCGTTTTTGGGACCATTTCGTCTTACAACTAGACTTATTTTCCGTGTTGTTGCAGTTGAACTGTGGAATTAGTGTAGTCACAATCTCCATGCATAAGCAAGGTTGATTTCAATAGGATTCTGTGTATGGCATTCACCTTAGTTTGCCGAAGAACGAATGGGTTCACTGCGGCTGCTTCGATGTCTGATATAGCCCCATTTTCAACATAAGACTCGGTGTGTTTTTCGTGGCTAAACTTTTCCTTGTGTTTTATCAAAGAAGTGTTTGTTAAGTTCTGCTAATTGTGTTGCTGACGATGGTCAAAGTTCTACCCAGGTATTTTTCTGTTCTTACCAAAAATAGTTCCTCGTGTCGTTTCATCCATCAACTCGTGTAGGACGTGACTTTGGTTTCTTTCGGTGCAGAGGGACCGAAAAATCGCGACATTGTTTTTGATACTCCTTACTATTCCGCACTTGAAGAGTTCTCCTAATTCGACACAACTGCACTATTGTGCACTCAAAATATCTAACACTTGGATCACGCGCTCTGGGCATCTTCTGGTAACACGTCTGGAACTTATTGTTATTTCGTGCAATCCGTGAACGTTACGATTAAAGAGCAGACTCGTTCACCCATGTTGGGTAACTGTGGTTACAATCGTTGACTTTCTGGCGGCAATAGAGTGTGTATGCCTCGCAAGTCTTTCGAGTATTGTGTCATCATCTGGGAACACAGGTGAATTGTGTAGGCCGTGGTACATGCGCCAAGTGGCAACAGAACGTGTCTCTGACAGTGTGGCTGAACGCTTAAGCAATGCAGAGATATCGGATGACGTTCCTGGCACCGAGGATCAAGACTTCGGCGCCGCTTAGACACGGCAATAGCCGAGACATTGGAAGAGTTCCCAGCTCTGTGTATGACGGGAACGGTTCTCACAGAGGAGGCTATTGAGCTTATTTGCGCTAGATTCGCACACGTCGCTGTGGCGTTCGGTGCGTCCAGAATATGAAGAGTGACCGCATCTGTGATCAGCTCCTTCTATACGGAATATGTACTAATAAAATATAAACACGTCTTGGTGTTCTCATTTATCCTACTGTTGTTATGAAACGAGTGTTCGATTGGATATGCTCTTTACAAATGTCTGTGGGGATGGCTATAGAACATACGCTGCGCTCTGGTAATACAAAGGGCACGTTTTGAGCATATTGTGGATACAAAATTTTCCTTGATTAAGGCTGATGCGATGCAGTATATTCTTGACTGAGCACTTAGTGATTCAAAACTTCCTTGAATGCGGGCTCTAGGAATGCAGCATTTCATTGGATGCGTGCTTTAGGGTCCTGCCCAACGCGGGAGCTAACGCTCTAGCTCTGGTAATGAGTCCCATAGTCTAGTCTTTGGTCATCAGGTTGAAATAACGTCAGTTTATTGTGATGTATATCTAGAAACACTAATTGCGCTATGGTCGCTGTTCTGGCTATGTGCGAATGGACAGGTCTTACGAGGAACTAGAGATTAAATGAGGCAGACTTGCAGGAATAAAACTTGATTGAAACATCCTAATTTTAGTGTAAACGTAATCATAGACTCGAAGTAATTGCAATGTTTCAGCTCGTTACCGGTGAGGAGGCATAATGAGATAGGCTGGTAGAATTGTTTTGATATCATTTCGGAGATTGAGTTGCAAATTTTTATGGTCGCTAAATCCTGAACGTAAAGCTGAGACTGCCGTAGCTAATACAAACTACAAACTTCAGTTCGGTGTCTTTCTGTGTTTGTGAAAAGTTTTGTAATAAGTTCTAGCTAATTTCAGGCGTGTCTCTCGTTAGAAGTAGCTATCCTTCTCTAGGAACCCGGCGGGAACTCACATGTGCATCACTACTTCCTGGATAAAGGGACCATAGGATGGATTGCAGATTAGGCTAGTGGTGTTAGTTGTATGACAGTCGGTAGATCGAAGAACGCCTGCACACTCGTACCCAAGTTCCATATAGTTATTTCCATGTAAGGGTGTTACTTTCTTCAATTTCATGTAAAAGCATTTTTCTCAATCTTGACTATTTTTTTCATCCGAAATTACGGCGTACCTTCATAATGGTGAAAAGCCCTCTTCTTCACCACTTACACGATTACAAATCCCATCCACATTAGAATTCCGGTGGAGATGAACCCTTTTCACGGAATCCACATCATAGACTGTCCTGCGGAGGAGACACTCCAGCTACGGTTAAAGCTCTCCTGTGTAGGAGTGTCCAGCTGCAACCTCCAGTATTTCCCTCCTAGGGACGTATAAGCGTCGCTTATACAACAGGAAGTAGCATTCCTGGGGACCCGAGCCATACATAAATTTAAACGGATCATCATATATTGAAACTTGCGTTGAAGTTTCTGGAGGTTCTTCATTTAATGGAGAAAATGCGAGCATAGAGGGGAAAAGGCCCGAATGTTTGAACCCTTATTTTATTGGTATAATATTTCACTTGAACATTTTGTTACCACAACTTCATTGTGCCGCACTTACACATTCAACAATGGTTTTATCATAGCCTCATTTATTGGTTCGTGCAACATGTCAGATAAGACAGCAATACGAGCAGCAAGCACCGAAGTGGGAGTTTTCGCAGGCTATCATCAGAGGTCTGGTCGAGGCGAGTTCCTTCATCTAATCTAATACTCCATTGCTGTTTTTTCTTCAGATGAACAAAAAATCACTTGATGCATGTATTGTCTAATTGAATCCTGAAGGCTAATCCTAACCACAAAACAGATTTGGCAGGTGTACACTGAAATTAGGTTATTGACTAATAGTGAAGTTGAAAATATATTTTGATTATAAAGGTTGTTAAACGTCATGTGACCTGCAATCTTTTTTAATTCAACCGGAACCGTTGTTGATCAACTATATACTAAATTTCGCAAACACTAAATTAATAGAATAATATAATACTTTTTTTTTGCGACGGGTGCAAACCAAGTAAGTTCCTTTAGCATCTTTGATTCCTATCAATCTTTTCGATATTCAAATGAGTCCTCAATGTACAGCGTTCACACGTACCACAATTAAACGTGCCCTACGGGGGAGCCTATTATGACTCACGTTGAGGCTCTGGTGGAAATGAGGCCCAAATCAAATCAAAACCACAATTAAAATCGAAATAATATTGATGTAGACGAAGTTATTCATTCCGCACACAAGATCGAACTAAATTGAAAATATAACGTTCCAGCACGTACCAGTGTGCGTACCTCTCAACATTAATGAGGGTGATCCTATACAAGACACGTTCGAGCTCTGGTGACAGAAGTTCCCTGATCAAATCTAATTTACCAACGGTAGCTAGCATGAGGCCTTGCTTGGTTTATTTCTAAGTACCCGGGGTTGAAAAGCGTAGAGATCACTCAACCAGAGCAAAATATCTATAGAGCCGACGAGTTCATTGCAACCTAACTGTTTGATCTGCTGGTGCGAGATCGTTCCATGAGGTGAAGCCTCAGCTGCGGAACTTCTCATCTATGATCATGGTCTCGTCTAGCGGAACGAGACAATCCGATCTTCCATCAGGTATCATTGGGCCCCTAATTCACTTGTCTCTTCCTTAAAAACTGATCCGTCACTGGTATCATAGATACACAAGCAAGCCCGTGGCCACAACAAACCTTGCACATATTTTACATTTGTAGTGAATGCATTTACTACCAGCCGCTGTTGTTACTGTAACCTAGATAGCTACATCGAAAATATACGTGACAGAGCGTGTAAAACCTGTCCGTTGGGGTATAGTAGCTGTGCCACTTTGATGGGGGTGCATTTCTAGTTTCAACCCGTTGCATCCACCACTGCTTCAACACCACCCTCATTCAATGACCAGTCTGTCCCCCTGGCCATCATCATTGTCCATGAAGTTTTCATCAGCCAGCCGCCTGAAGTGCACCGAGTTGCGGAACTCTGAGTAGAGCGTGAACAGGACGTGCAGGGACTGGATCTTGCTCTTGTACACCGGTATGTCCAGGATGGCTGCAGGTAAGACACGAGCAGTGCTAGTTGATAACAGATTGAGATTGAACACGTCATGTTTGGTTTTGAGGAATCGAACTTTATCAATAGTTCTAGTATCAGTTATTTATTGAGATTGAACAATTTGAGTTAAATTTCGAGGGATTAAACAAATCGTGCCCCCAACTTTGACAGATCGAACTCATAAATTGTGAGTATAATTTTCCCTTTGTTGAATAAGTTCCCGCTGCAAAAATTGCACGTCATTACATAAAAAAATTGCCATTAATATTGCAATTTTTCGAAAAGTTTTATACTGATATCGTAGGAGCTTTACTATAGTTAATTTTCAAGCATTAGTGATGTTCTAAAATTGTACACATCCGCATGAATTCAGTTCTGCCGTGAATGCAAATTTGGCGGCATTTACTTTGTACATTCAACTGATTTTTGCATGCGAAAAGCTCAACTGTCAGCGGTCTACAAATGAAATACAATGAGAGCATGCAAATGAGTGTAAATTGACCCTTTGTTCTCCTAGTAGTCATGGAAGATCAAACAATTCCTTCTACACGCCAAATTGAACTGCTTTGACGTGCACACCCGAGACTTCTCACGCTCTACGGGGAGCTCACTAAGACGCACGTCAGAACTTGGAGGTCAAGATGAACCACTTAACCTCAAACCGTGACCTTGGTCAACTCACCGCAAATGAGTCCCGCGTAGTTCTCGAGGTCAAGGTCTAGGGCAGCATTGGGCAGGCGTATCTCCTGTAGCAGGTCCTCTAGTTCTCCGGGCCATTCCTGCATTAGGCTGTCAAAGTCTGGCATCCTCCTGGAGACGAGACATTGAAGACATGAACCCAGACCTAGCATTAAAATAACCACAACAAGCCCAATCCGAGCTGCCTTGACGCCACGAAGGGTGGAGGTTGCTCTCCCACCCCACCCGTGTACCAAAGTGTCAGGCCTACAGACGTATATGGGATTGGATATACGCCTGTGGTGCCATGAGTGGGATAAATTAGGTACTCAATATATTTGGCTGACTTGTTCCTGAAAGAAGGACGATTTGAACTCATCAATATTTATCTAAGCATGTGCCTAGTTCACTTTTCTTCATAGAAAAATCAATGATGCTTGAGGGATATAGAACGGTAAAAATGTTCCTAACTTATCTTTTTTATTCACCCAGTTGAAAATAAGTTTCTGCAAGAATTATTATCCTTCTGAAACACTTAGCAGACTTGAGCTACTTCGTCTGAAAACTAGGTTGGAAAGCCTTCCTTAGCGCTTGCCTACGAGCGCTTTTTTTTTTCGAGCACGTTTCCCCAGCCGTGGAGCAACTTTCCTTCCCTTAATGGCAGCACCTTCCAGACTATACTTGGAAAATCTTTCTCACTTCTCCCACAGACACTTGAAGCAGTTCTTCTATAACTTTGAGCAACTTTCCCGCCCTTACTTGGAATAGCCGACAGTGGGGGCGGGCTTGTTGCGGTGCAAGTCGCTGATATCCTGCATCCATTTTTCGATCACCTTTGGGTTCTTCTCGGCGCTCTCAACGTTCTTGACGGACTGCTCAGGGAAGAGGATTGGCTGATTGACGGCCTTTGAAACGAGGCGAATGATTTATTTTTTGCAGTAAATAATTTAATTATTTTATTGAAATAATCTCGAGTCTCAAAGACAAAGCGGGATTCCTCCCATCAACGAGTTCGAATAGTCTGAAATTTTGACATGTACCAGTTGTAAGGGAAAAAAGAATCTATTCCAATTTTTGATCACAAAGTCATCTTTGGTGCTCATCAATGGCAGATAAACTTAATCTTTCCATTCACTGTCCTAATTATATAACTTATCTTCCTCATGTGCAGCTTACACCTCTAGATTTGATACTTTCTTAGCATTGGTGTGTGTCTATCTACCAAACGCGGTCATCAGAATCACGCTAGCCCGTGTTACTCATGATAGCGGAGGTGTGTCTTTGTTTACCAAACACCATCATCAGAATCTACTCCCAAAAGACCGATAAGTGCAGTATTCATTTCACACTAGCCCGTGTTACTCACGATAGTCTTGACAGTGGTGTGTCTCGTCTTCCACACCCCCTTCATTGGAATCTATTACCCATACCTCGGTAAGGCCCAATACGTATGGATTACTCATCTGACGTCCTGCATTCTGCAAGACCCGCAGCACTGCTTGCTGCATCTGGCAACGACGTGTTGAATCTCGTTTACCCCTTCACTGGCTAAGTCTCTGTACGGCCCGTGAACCTAACAGAGGCATACGGGTAGCCTGTGAATTTTGCAGATGGCTGGAGGGGCGTGAACCTTACACGGTGCCTAAGGGAAACCTGTGAACCTTACAGATGCCTAGAAGGGGATCGTGAACCTAACAGTAGCCTTGGGATGGCCCGGTAGGGGTGGGAACTAAACACGATGCCAAGGAAAGACCAAAGATTACAGAAATCTCAAATTAGTTTTTTTGCTACATTCCTCTGTATTGGAAATGTTTTCAATGGAATTAATTGACAGGCTCAGTCCAGTATAATTCCATTACAAACGCAATACGCGCAGAATTTAGTTAAATTCCTCGTGGGGAAAAAAACATTTGTTTCTTCGTTATAGAGCAACAAGTGCAAACTGCCTATGCGGCCGATACTGCATTGACTTACGCTGTTTGGTAGGTGTACCACGCTGCTTAGTGAGCTATACACAATTGATAGGCAAGTTATCTTACTTGAAAGGCGTTTGATTTGAAAGGTCTGAACCTATTCCAAAGGATACCTCATTCAATATGTATATTTGCATATCATGTTGGATATGTTTGCAGTGTCATTCTTTTGTTTATAATAGTTTGATATGCACCCACAATTGTTTGGGCTGCGCTTGTGCCTGGTTTCACCCGCACAAGCTGCAGTGCCAGTGTTCTCGCGAAGACTTACCGCGCTTCAATCCTTGCACCCTTGGTGGCGGGTTGCGCGCAAAGCCAGGGCATCCTGCCCGATGCAGCGTGCGTGTCTCGTACCTCAATACAAAATACTGCTGCTCGCTGCTTGCGAGATCCGTGCAACTTGAGTTTAAGCTCAGTTCATATTTCACTCTGCCCTGTGTGACCCACGACAGTTTTGGCGGTGGTGTGCTTGGCGAGGGAGCGCAGCTGGAGGTCCAGCACCGTCGAGTCGCTCTGGCGGGCACTTGGCTCATCGAGCACAGTCAGCCCAACCTTGGTCTCGCTGTTGTCGGGCGGTAGGATCTGGGAACAAAAAGAAAGGCAGTCATGCGTTGAGCGGTTCTTGTTCGAATGGTCGCTGCCATTACGTTCGCATTATTCTCACCTGCCTGACTAACACCTTCCTCACCTGAATGACTAACCCTTTCCTCCCCTGACTGACTAACCCTTTCCTCACCTGACTGACTAACACCTTCCTCACCTGACTGACTAACCCCTTCCTCACCTGATTAACTAACCCCTTCCTCACCTGACTGACTAACCCTTTCCTCACCTGCCTGACTAACACCTTCCTCACCTGACTGACTCCTTTCTCACCTGCCTGACTAACACCTTCCTCACCTGACTGACTAACCCTTTTCTCACCTGACTGACTAACCCTTTCCTCACCTGATTGACTAACACCTTCCTCACCTGACTGACTAACACCTTCCTCATCTGACTGACTAACCCCTTCCTCACCTGACTGACTAACCCCTTCCTCATCTGACTGACTAACCCCTTCCTCACCTGACTGACCACCACTTCCCCACCTGACTGACTACCACTTCCTCACCTGACTGACTAACCACTTCCTCACCTGACTGACTAACCCCTTCCTCACCTGACTGACTAACCCCTTCCTCACCTGACTGACTAACCCTTTCCTCACATGACTGATTGAACCTTTCCTCACCTGACTGACTAACCATTTCCTCACCTGACTGACTAACCCCTTCCTCACCTGATTGACTAACCCCTTCCTCACCTGACTGACTAACCCCTTCCTCACCTGACTGACTAACTTCTTCCTCACCTGACTGACTAACTTCTTCCTCACCTGACTGACTAACCACTTCCTCACCTGACTGACTAACCACTTCCTCACCTGACTGACTAACCACTTCCTCACCTGACTGACTAACCACTTCCTCACCTGACTGACTAACTCCTTCCTCACCTGACTGACTAACTCCTTTCCTCACCTGACTGACTAACTCCTTACCTCACCTGACTGACTAACTCCTTTCCTCACCTGACTGACTAACCCCTTCCTCACCTGACTGACTAACCACTTCCTCACCTGACTGACTAACCAGTTTCTCACCTGACTGACTAACCACTTCCTCACCTGACTGACTAACCACTTCCTCACCTGACTGACTACCACTTCCTCGCCTGACTGACTAACCACTTCCTCACCTGACTGACTAACTCCTTCCTCACCTGACTGACTAACTCCTTCCTCACCTGACTGACTAACTCCTTCCTCTCCTGACTGACTAACCACTTCCTCTCCTGACTGACTAACCACTTCCTCACCTGACTGACTAACTCCTAACTCCTTCCTCACCTGACTGACTAACCAATTCTTCACCTGCTGACTAACCAATTCCTCACCTGACTGACTAACTAATGCCTCACCTGACTAACTAACCAATTCCTCACCTGACTAACTAACCAATTCCCCACCTGACTGACTAACCCCTTCCTCATCTGACTGACTACCAATTCCACGCCTGACTGACTCCTTCCTCACCTGCCTGACTAACAACTTCCTCACCTGACTGACTCCTTCCTCACCTGCCTGACTAACACCTTCCTCACCTGACTGACTAACCCTTTCCTCACCTGACTGACTAACCCTTTCCTCACCTGACTGACTAACACCTTCCTCACCTGACTGACTAACACCTTCCTCATCTGACTGACTAACCCCTTCCTCACCTGACTGACTAACCCCTTCCTCATCTGACTGACTAACCCCTTCCTCACCTGACTGACTAACCCTTTCCTCACCTGACTGACTCCTTCCTCACCTGACTGACTAACCCTTTCCTCACCTGACTGACTAACCACTTCCTCACCTGACTGACTAACCCCTTCCTCACCTGACTGACTAACCCCTTCCTCACTCGACTGACTAACCCTTCCCTCACAGGACTGATTAACCCTTTCCTCACAGGACTGATTAACCCTTTCCTCACCTGACTGACTAACCACTTCCTCACCTGACTGACTAACCCCTTCCTCACCTGACTGACTAACCCCTTCCTCACCTAACTGACTAATCCCTTCCTCACCTGACTGACTAACCCCTTCCTCACCTGACTGACTAACCCCTTCCTCACCTGACTGACTAACCCCTTCCTCACCTGACTGACT
>SDVV010043512.1:0-10243 GCA_016164225.1 Gammarus roeselii
TCCCTTTCGCACCCAGATCGTGGACCAAGGGCCTTGCGACTGACGGCAACTAGCCGTGTGACGTCAGAGCCTTGGCTCCCTTTCGCACCCAGACCGTGGACCAAGGGCCTTGCGACTGACGGCAACTAGCCGTGTGACGTCAGAGCCTTAGCTCCCTTTCGCACCCAGATCGTGGACCAAGGGCCTTGCGACTGACGGCAACTAGCCGTGTGACGTCAGAGCCTTAGCTCCCTTTCGCACCCAGCCCATGGACCAAGGGCTTAGCAGAAGAGCAGAGAACTGGACCGTCATCCTCTCCTTGAAGCCCAAAAATATTTCTTAAAATATATAACGAAAGGTAAAAGAGTGGTTTAATTTCTGAAACTTTCTGTCCCTGCAATGAATAATAGAAAATTTACTCCCCACCTTGGAAAATTCTGGATTCATGCTTGCTGGTGACACACATGTTGCTGGTGCGCATATGATGCCGGTGGTGTATGTGTTGCAGATGGCGCATATTTTGCTTATAGTGCATATGTTGCCGGTGGCGCATATGTTGCCAATTGCACATATGATACCGGGGGCGCATAAAATGCCGGTGGTATATATGATACCGGTGGCGTATGTGATGCCGTTGGTGTACATGATGCCGGTGGGGGATATGATACCGGTGGCTCAAATGTTGCTGGTGGCGTGTATGATGCCGGTGGCGTACATGATGCTGATGAGACACATGTTGCCGGTGGCGCAAATGTTGTAAGTGGCTCATATGTTGCCGGTGGTGCATATGTCGCCGGTGGCGTATATGATACCAGTGGCGCCTATAATGCCGGTAGCAAATGTGGTATCGGTGATGCATGTGTTGCCGGTGATGAATGTGTTGCCAATGGTGCATATGTTGCCGGGGGCGTATATGATGCCGGTGGCGTGTAGTTTGTCGGTTGCATATATTATACCGGTGGCGCACATGTTGCCGGTGGCGTATATGTTGCCGGTGTCGCATATGTTGCCGGTGGCGTATACGATGCCGGTGGCGTATATGATACCGCTGGTGCACATGTTGCCGGTGGCACATACGTTGCCGATGGCACATAACCTTGGAAATTTACCGCTGATGATAAGGACACACAGCAAATTATAAATACTGCCAATTAATGCTAAATAATAACAACATGATAAATTGTCGCTACTACTGATGAATGCTTGCGGCAAATGAGGCGTTCTCATCTAAGATGTGAGTAGTAAACCATTGATGAGTCATTCATAATGCTAGCGTTCAACATAAACCGATTGTAACTAGTAACAGATTGGACCAGCTGTTGATATGTAGTTAGGTATACACGGAAAGCAGAGTCCCACAGAAGACGGTGGTCGACGGCAACAGCACGCACCTCACACTCGTCTCATGCACTGACAGGTAAACCAAAACTTTGTCCTTAAGCGCTAAACGGTCCGTCCTTCGGGTCACGAGTGAGGTCCGAGATAAGTGTCAGAAGCAGGGGCTGACAGCTTGTACTGGTTTACCCCTGCTGTATCAAAATGGACGGGCCTGTCCGCCTTCACCTCTATACTGTTTCTCAACGGCACGCCGAGGGCGGGAAAACAATTCAAGGACGCGACAAAACTCACCTAATCACAATAATTCTGGACTCATACCTACATATTGCATGCTTTCTCGCTGCCTCCGCATTTATGTCTGTCAACCCTAAAGCCTGCCTCACGTCATCCATCCACCCAAACTTCGGACTTCCATCTAGGCCCACACCAACTCACCTCCGCTTTCATCATCCTTTTCCCATATCGCCCATCATCAATCCTTGCCATGTGCACGAACCACCATAAAACGTGTGAATCTACTCTAGCCTCCATTTTCCTTGCCATCCTTATCCTTCAGCGTCACTCTAGTCATACCTGCCAAATATTCCTTCAATGAAACCTTCAACTTTTTTCTTTTCCCCTCCACAGCTCCGTAGAGCGCGCAGTTAAGATAACTACCTCGTCATAACACACCCTCTTTCATTCCATACTTTATCTTATACAGCAACCAACAATTTACACCTTTCTTTTCTCTATCTTCTCATCAGGAGGCCCCAAGTACTCAAACCGCTGAACTTCCACCAATATTCCTCTCCTTTTAGGCGAAGACCGATTCAGTTCGTATCGTCAATCCTCGAACATCTTATTACTTATTTTGTCCACATCACCTCGCAGTTCTTCCGCTCACATACTCAACCAATAGCCAGCACTTCCTGATCCTAGCACTGATCCTAGCAACGCTCATTTGATCCTAGCAACGCTAAGCCTCGACCAATCCGTTCGCGTTCACATTCCGGACCGCTCCAAACATGTATTGATAGAAGAGCCACGGAGACGTAACGCAACCTTATCTCGGTCCCACTTTCCCTCGGAACCAAGCCTTCCCCTTGCACCATACTCTGACACAAGCTCTAATGCAAACATTGAAACTTTGATCCGCTCTCCCCAAGTTTCCAGCCACTCCATAAAAACTCAACACCGTTCAAAACACCTTCCTAGGATTCTGTGGTACTCCTCTTCAAGATCCAGAAGGACCAGTGGGAACATAAAAAAGATATAAATAAAGTTCGGCAATAAATAAATACTCATTGGTAAATTATTAGTCAAAGGGTGAACAGTTTTTAAGATTTCCAACTGAATTTCACATTTATTTATGGAAGGCAGAGAATGTAATATAACATCAACCCCAAAACCACTAACTTCTAGTCGCATGTATTGATTCTATTGGTAACGGTCCTCGGAGACTGTGCTGCCCACCTCCAATGGCAAGTTTCGACGTATTGGAAACGGACTTATGGGATTATGCCACTAACCTCAAATACAAGCGTGCCGCTTCCCAGATACGACTGCATGGTGTCCATGTGGATGAATGCAAAATGAGAGTTTGCCTCAAACTTCCATGTACTCAAACTTCCTCAGAGAATATGCAGCTAACCTCCTTCGTCAATTGTAGTCCGTATTGGTGGCAAACCTTTACAGAAGCCTGACCTATGGCCTCTGGACGTTCGTTGAGGGGATCGATTGTGTTAGTGACTGACCTTAGAGAAGCCCAATCTCTGACCGATGGGCGAGCCGTTGAGGGACTCGATGGTGTTTCTGCTTGGATCCTTAGCAAATGATTTCTGGCCGTAGTGCATAATGGATCCTGCGCATCACACACCAGGGGTTAGGAACATTAGTACGTGCAGTAAGTAAATAGTGGACGAGGCGACCATGAGGCGACCATAAATGATGGGTAGGGGGAGGTCGAGGTAGTTTTATCGGCGGGCGTATGAATGGGCGACCAAGGGGCGACCATGAGGGGCGAAACCAATTTTGACCGGAGTCGTGAAGGCTTATAGATAGGGATAAATAGAGTTAGGTATGAAGGGGGTTGGGGGTTGGGCGGAGTCACTGATAAGGCGGGCGGGGCTGGAACGGATGTGAGCGGAGCCGGAACCGGTTTTAGCGGACAGGCGACGCGAAGGGGACGGACGGGCGCGGGGCTTTCGACCCCCAGGTTTCGAATGTATTTGGGATATTTTGTAGTTATGTACATTTGTTTCGTTTTCTAATGTTATAGTATTTACATTTTTCTTTTAGATGATGTGTTACATTTTTAGGCGTTGATAAGGCAGCCTCAAGGGTAGGACCTCATCTGGCAGGGGTCGGAACTGGTTTTAGCGGCGGGAGTCAGCGAAGGATCAGAACCGGTTTTGGCTCGACGGGTGGACGGGGCGGGGGGCAGAAGGAGGGCGGTGCGAAGGGGCAAAGGGGGGTGGGCGGCCCCTGAGTTTTCGGCAATCTGTCTTGTTGATTTGGGAATCTTTTATGTTTTTGAAGGTTATCTTTATACTGTTAACATTATATATTCATATTTGGCTTGATGACTATATTCATGTTTATAGTATTATTCATGTTTATAGTATTATTTCATTGAAGATAGGGTATAATTGACTCATTCGGTTCTCTACTGCGTGGATTTGGGATTCTTTCGTGGTTTGAAATCTTATCTTTTCGTTATTCATAGTATTTATATATAATTTTTATCTTTTAGACCAATGTACTGTGTATACTTGGTCACTAACTAATTGTTCATTTTAAATTTATTCATTCATGGCAGGTATACGCTTATTCCATATTATTTTGGAGGGGTGGATGTAGGAGGTCCTCTAGGGAAAAAGTTCAGAACGCCTCTAGAATTTTGGCAGGTGTGGCTGCTCTTATCTGTTCTTTCTCTTCTTATCAGTATTTTTCCGTGATTGATTTGCCATTATTTCTATGTTTTGAGTGTCAGTATCATTATATATTTTGTCTGGTTTATTGATTCTAAATATTTTGTGTAAATAATACGTTCATATTCGCATCTAATTAGGGTATAATTGACTCATTCGGTGGCTGGTTGGTGAGTGCCTAGTGCTTGGATTGACATATTTTTGTTGTTCATCTTTAGATTGTTTATATTGTTTTTAGGAATAGTATGGTAGGTATGTTTTATAACTCGCTTTGCAGCCTGAGCGTGCGTTCGGCCCTGCTTGTTTCTACCCTGATGGTTGGATTTGAGTCACGTTTTGTGTTCTCCATCTGTTTATTTCATAAGTATATAACATCTATATGAATAGTATGGTATATCAGTTTGTTAGTTGACGGTTTGATGTTTGTATTTTGGGTTCATGCCGCAGTTTCGTTACGAGAATCTGTGAACCTCATAACGCATTATTCATGTTTGAACCTGATATCTCGGTGACACCGTGTATCCGCATGTTCCAAAAGGACAGTTATCAACCAGCTGTAGACTGTTCGATATAAGTTTATTGAAAGTTATTATATTGTGGTATGTATACATAGTAATGATCGACTGATATATGCTGAATTTGCATTATTTTTGGAATTTTAACCGGTTATTTCATAACATTATAGGAATTTTAGGATATGTTAGGTTTGCATCTTACATGAAGCGCCTTATTTCATGCATAAATGGCTGATTATTGCATCATTTTGATGTTTTTAGGTATATATCACGTTATGTTACGAATAAACCGTGGATATTTTAGTTAAAGAAAATTTTGATTTAACCCCGTTTTGGACTCCGTTGGAGAAAAATTTCCTCAGATTTGTATATACTATAGCATAGTTGCGTAGAAGTATTCCACATCATATACAGTAGGTTTCAGTAATGTTTGTTGCTCGCATGTTTCGCCAGCTTACTCACGTTAGTTGTTTGGTAGGTTACATACTGTTTTTTTTTCTCGCACATCATGGTTTCTAATGCATGTTTTGGGTATAGTAGAGAATTGATCGTGTAATTTTATTATAACTCGAGCGTTTTAGTATGTTTTCATTCAGTTTTTTAAATTTTATTTAGTGTTTCCATCTCCAATGCAGAGTATTGGATATTTTTCATACAGTTATAGGGATATTAGGATATATTACGTTTGTATTTGCAATGTAGAATATTGTTTAAGGTGGGTATAACTTAGTCAGTTATTGTAACATTTTAATATTTTTATGTATCTTTCACATCCTTGTACAATGATTGACGTGCATATTATAGCTATAGAAGATAAGATTGTTACAAGCTTGGTCATGTTGTTACTTTATTGTAGATTTATTGTAGGGATAACGTCATATTTCAATGTTTATGAGGAGTTGGAGGAGCCCTCAAGGCAAAAGCGCGTTGCGTTTATGTTTATTTGCATAAGTAGACCGATTTACTATGATGGATACCTTCGTCTATTACATTTTTAATGTTTTTCAGGACAGAGAAGAGAATTACTTAGATTTTTTGCTATTGTTATTGTTGCGTGATTTTGTTTCAACGTTAATCATAGGAATATATGTTTGAGCGGTGCGAATCCGTACTACATCTTTGTGGAATTTCATCTTAAACCCTTACAAGTGTATAATTTACCGCTTTAGAAGCACGATTTACTGAATGGATTGGTCCTGGTGTAGAGGTGGTTTACACTCTTTGGTAGTCTTTTGGAGTTCATCAAAGTTCAACATGAATTTGTAAGTCCTTGTGGATGTTATGGCTTATATGTTAGAGAGGTTATGCGACCAGCTGGTGGTCGTTGTAGTGATTTACTTAGGTCGTCAGTGAACAAAACCCCAGATTTTATGGTCACACTCTTTGTGACTCATATCAGGCCCATTCTTGACAACTGTACCTGTGTATGAATTGTTGGTTATGTCCAGGATTTAACTTTGTTTGCGACTGCTCAGAGATGATGGACTAAACAGTTGCATGCTATGTCTGAGGCATTGTACCATGTCTGAAAATCGCCTTTAAATCTGTTATATGTCAGGGGTAGCTTGTAGAGTCTGTTGTTATGACACAGTGGGCTTTGATTTGTCCTACTAGAGACATGGCACCAGTGAGGCTTAAGAATCTGTTTCAGATTGAACGGGTATCGAAGCATTATTACTTTATTATGAATGATCATAGTATTTGTCTTACTGACAGATATTTTTTCGGTGTGGCTTATATGTTAGGATACGATCCCAGTCCTGTTTCAGATTACATTAAGAGTTAACATATAGGATTATTTATATTTTATATTAATTACAAGATCGGTAATGTACATCGGCATCATTTATTGATGGACCATAAGCCTTCCATATTGGTGTAGGATTTATTATCTGGGGTATGATAGTATACGCCATTTATCATAGTTAATCAATGTCGGTTGGGGTAGAGTAGAGAAACTTTCTGAGCTATTTTATTTGCTGGTATACGATTTTGAACGGTTGTCATAGGAATACAACTGTATTAGATATAAATTCGCCTAATTTCATGTAGTGTGGGGTATAAATTCAATTAATTGGAAGTAGTGGCACAAAATTTTGGTTGGTTTTACCTCCTGATGTTGTATCTGTGGTACTGTTTTGAGTTGTCTTGGAGAACTAATCTACCGAATTTTGTAATGAGCGGTAGTGTTAAAATACTCCATTAGTTTATTGTAGATCTCAATTATATATTTCGCTCGTTCGCCTTTACTAGGTGTTCATTCCCGCATGTCTTAGTTTTATCAATATATGCCAACCGTTTATAGTTTATACCGTTATAATGGTTGCTTGATCTAGGTATTGTTATGATCTATCGTTGAAATTCAAAATATCTGGCTTTTTCGAGCATTCACTATAACCATTCTAGCGTTTTTTACTATAGATTTGTTTTGGAAGGGTCGCAGTCAACAAAATCTATAATATCAATTACACACAAGGTACATAATTAGGGAGTTTTATATCAATGTACGACATCATTGACAAGAAAATCGATGAATACAAAATGGTTGCCATACACCGTTAGATACTTTAATACCTAACCTAACAAGCCTCACAAATAATAATGTATTTTTATAAAAGTTTGATGACTATGTTTGGTATTTATTCATTATTTTATGCGATTTACAAATCAAATCACTCCACACGCGATATTTTACGTAGCTTTTTTTAATCACCAACCGTGTACACACATGAACACTTTTATGCATATAAAGGGTCGATGCCGGTATCTGTGCCGGCACTGTGCCGGTACCATGCTGGCACCATGTAGTCATATACAGGATCGATGCCGGCACCTGTGCCAGTACCATGTAGGCATATACAGGGGCGATGCTGGCACCTGTGCCGGCACTGTACCAGCACATGTGCTGGTACCATGTCGAAATACACAGCGTCGATGCCGGCACCTAAGCCGGTACTGTGCCGGCACCATGTAGACACATACACTCATTTGCACTAATATACAGGTTCGTTCACCATTCTAAACATTTTACTTCTGATCTGTAATTTCTAATATAACTAATTCCCGTTCTTTTGTTACAAGATATTTACCGTGGTTCAGTTTTTTACGTCATGTTAGGTGAATAGATCAAGTCATCCTACCTAACCTTACCAATAATTATAGATTTTTTATTCAAGTTTCGCTCTTACGTATGATATTCAGTCATTTTTTATGATCTACACGTATCAAATCTATCCACTTGGCTCTATATTTTGATCTATCATTACCAGTTTGAATGCACTCTTCCAATTTTGATTGAGCATATTTCCGTCCATCTTTCATAAGTAGATTTTGTCATTTGTTTAAAAGTTCATATTAATCATTTTCCGTGAGATTTGTGTATGAGCGTTGTTTGATACCTTCCATGTTTTGCTTTTAAAGTCGTATTATTTCAAATTTCTAGTTTGTGCTTGGTGGTGTCATAAGATGGTACTTTTGTTATAGCTTCCACTGTTTATCATACTCAAGAATTATGTGTCATCGTTCGAGATTTTTCGTGCATACGTATGATATTCAGTCATTGATTTAGGATCTATAGATATCAAATATCTCCACGTGGCTTTACATTCTAATCTATCCTGTGCAGTTTTAATACACTCTTCCAATTTTGATTGAGTAAATATCCCATTTTAATCTTCAATTGCGTGAATGTTAAATTGACAATTTCAATAAGTTTTCACATTTTTGAGGGATAACAGAGCTAAGTCGGTCTATTGAAGGGATCTCACGAAAATATGTAAATTTATTTAAATTTTAAATTTTGTTATACATATTTTCAACTCTTATACACGTTCCTTCGCTTGAACATACACATTTACAAACACATATTCAACGTTTGATACTGTTGAGGAAGGTTAGAGTATAGCTTGATTTGGCGTTTTTTATATAATAGTGGAGGAATATGGGGGTGTGTACTAAATTTCCAGGTAACAAATAAAGTTCGATAAAGATAAATTGACAAGAAGTTAATGGTATCATCTCAAACAACGTCATAGTCCAGTTTATAAAACTAATGAAGTTGAATAGACGTTAGGGGGTGTGCCAGGAGAAGTTGAAGAAAAATTAAGAAAACCTAGTGTGAGACCATGTATCCGTTTGTGTAAAACTGGTGACGAATATGAATTCTTATAACATTAAAATAATCTACGGTTGAAATGGTTGATTTTTGCCCTATAATATGGTAGACAGTGACCACGAAGTAAAAAAAAAAAACTAGGTGTAAGTGATATAAAGAACCGGGGGGAGAGCTTCATATGTATAAATCAATGACGGAATAACCGACAGAAGCATGGTTAAGATAGGTTAGGTTAGATTCGGTTGAATGCGACTAACAAGTGAAAGTGATATAGTAATAGGTCAAAATTCGAGAATAATATGAAAAAAATATCTATAACAATAAAAAAAAACGTAATTTACGTATGAAAATGGATGATATCTGATCAATTAAATTAGAGGAGTGTATTCAATAGATTTTGTTTTAGATCGAAATATAGAGCGAAGTACGAAGGTTGGATAAGAATATATCATAAATCGATGAATAAATATTATACGTAAGCAAGAAATCTCGCATGATCACACATAATTCTTGGTTAGGTTGACCAGTGGAAGCTATAACATGAGTATCATCTTTTATCATCACCGAGCCACGCTCAGGAAAATTTAGAATAATACAGTCTACCCATGACAAATACCGATTTTAAAAAGCAATACATGAGAGGTAGCGAACAACACTCATACGTATACCCCATGAAAAATAATTGATATGAATTACCAATAATATTTAAACAAATGACGCAACTTAAATATGAAACTAGATGAATTATGCTCAATCAAAATGGAGGAGTGTATTCAAACTCCATTTTTTTAGATCAAAATGTAGAGCCAAGTGGAGAGGTTGGATATGAACATATCATGAATCGATGAGTAAATATCATACGTAAGCAGGAAATCTCGAACGATCACACGTAATTCTTGGTTATTATAGTTTAAGTTAGGCTGGGTGCGCCTAATATAAGTGAAAGTGAAATAAATGTTTGTCAAATTAAAAAAAAACATTCCCACAACCGAAGATTGAAATGGGGGTCTTTACTCAACCAAAATTGAAAGAGTGTATTAAAACTGCAAAGGATAGATTAAAATGTTGAGCCAAGTGGAGATATTTGATATGTATAAATCATAAATCAATTACTGAATATCATACGTAAGCACGGATAATCTCGAACGATGACACATACATCTTGGTTATGTTAAACAGTATAAGCTATAACAAAAGAACCATCTTATAACACCATCGAGCCCCAACAAGAAATTTGGAATTATACAGCCTGCCTATGACAGATACCGACTTTAAAAGGTATCGAACAACTCTCATACATAAATCTCACGATTTTTTTTTAATATGAATTACATATAACGTTCAAACAAATGACATAATTTACTTACAAAAAATTTACGAAAATA
>SDVV010043513.1:0-10243 GCA_016164225.1 Gammarus roeselii
ATATATATGTATATAAACACAATATACATTTGAAAACCATGTAAATTGAATATTCGAAACATAAAATACTCTCAATATAGGCCCGTCCGATAGTCACCCGTTAGCCACCAGTAAGCTGACTCACTCGCCAAAACCTGGTTCCGGCCCCACCCGCATGACTCCGGCCAAGCCCCTCCCAACCGCTAATTAAGTCCTATGTTATTCTTCTACTTGCGTCTACGAGTCCTTTATACTACTGATATCTCTGGCCAAATATGATAAAAATAATCTAATACATGATGATGATGTACATCTCCGGGAATAAAGAAGTGCTTGTCACCTACTGTTAGTTGGTAGTATTTTCAGATGCTCGATTGTTCAGGTTGTGACAATGGCCGGTGCTTATTAGCGACTGTGATTTGAATGCGTCAAATGTTTAAAATTGTTAGGTGTTTCCTAGTGTCAGGTATGTTCAGACCCAGGTGTTTGAATATTTTATGCGTTTGCTGATGTCAGGTATTTGATAGGATCTGAGATTTTATTTAGTTACATTAGGTGTCAGGTGTTTACAAGTGTTTACAAGTGTAGGAAGACAAACTAGGTTTCCTTTGGCCCAAAATAGGTTGTCTTTTGATAGAAAGAGGATAAAATCTGAGGTAGAACGTCTAGGAGAGCTTCATGTGCCATTTCTGTTGATATAGCATCAAGAAATGGAACGGCTTAGCTGTTTATCGGCAATTCATGTAGAACTTATTGAGCTGTGACTTTAACGTTTCAATTGTATTGCTGTTCACCACCTCCTTTGGAAGTTTGTTTCCTAATGATTTTGAATCGATTGTTTAAGTCACTCCGTTCGTATTTATGGTGAACAAGCTCGCTCGGTCGACGTTTCCCTTACTCTTTATAATCTTCCACACTTCGATCATGTCGCCTCTGACTTAACGTTTCTCTGGCGAATAAAGATTGAGTACACGTAGCCTGTCTTTGTACGATTTATTCCGCTGCAAAGGGATGAGTTTGGTAGCTCTGCGTTGAACCTTCTCTAATTTAAAAACGTCTTTCCTAAGATACGGAGACCAGAATTGAACGAAATACTCGAAATGTGGTCTAACAAATGCACAAAAACCCATACATACTGTATGGGTTTTTGTACGAGATAGTGCGGGATATCCTACCTAGTGTGTTGGATTGCTAAATTAATTTGTTACGTTCAATACTTTCTCTATGAACTTACAAATATTTTATTAATATCAATTGAAAGCTACAGGGGTAGATGTATGTAAGCATGAACGGTTTCCTATACCAGGTGTTCCTTATGAAATATCTGCATCAGTGCCGAGTGGCAATGTCTGTTTCAATTGTGTTCAAGGGCCAAGTGCCCACTGATTCTAATTATTCACGAGTGTACGCAGTTTATATCTTGTTAGCTAGTGTCAAACACTATCGGAATTTCAGTGTGGAGTTGTTCAAGGCGCTTGCTAGGGCGAGGTGTTTCAGTGGCCGGTATCCAAATATTTGTTAATAAGTCCCAGCTGATCTAATCTGTACCAGCATGTCTCCGTGCACGAGAATAAACCGTTGAGATGTTTGGGCTCC
Source organism: Gammarus roeselii (assembly GCA_016164225.1). NCBI lineage: Eukaryota > Metazoa > Arthropoda > Malacostraca > Amphipoda > Gammaridae > Gammarus > Gammarus roeselii. The sequence goes on from SDVV010043513.1 coordinate 1,576, forward strand.
ATCATTTACGTGATACCACAAATAAATAAATTGCACTGCAATTACACCCTCTATGTGAATGCTTATGTGAATACACGATATCTGCTTTCTCCGTCACCATTTAATTTCAAACGAATACTAACAGCTTAATTAGACACATTTTATGAGGCGCGGCGTGAAGAACATGTCAACTGCAATAACGCGTGGCCAACGATGATCTTAGGAACAGGAAAACTCAATATCTTGCGGAATCGTATTTTTCTAAAGTGAGCGGCATGACTGTTGGCAGGGTGGAGGAAGGGACAAATAAGGCGACATGAGTGTTGACAGGATGGAGAAAAGAACATAGAAAACGACATGAGTGTTGTCAGGGTGGAAGAAGGAACGTAGTAGGTGGCATGACTGTTGGCAGGGTGGAGGAAGGGACAAAGAAGATGGCATGAGTGTTGGCAGGATGGAGGAAGGGACATAGTCTGCAGCATGAGTGTTATGTGTGTAGGAAAGCACATAGTAGACGGCATGAGTGTTGACAGGGTGGGTGGAGGAATGGACATAGTAGCCGGCATGAGTGTTGGCAGGGTGAAGGAAGGGACATAGTCTGCGGCATGATAGTTATGTGTGTCGGAAAGGATATAGTAGACGGCATGAGTGTTGGCAGGGTGGATGAATGGACATAGTAGGCGGCATGAGTGTTGGCAGGGTGGAGGAAGAGACATAGTACATTAAACAGATTATTTTTCAGACCCACTTTACAATTGATAGTATCCTTTGCGTTAAGATATTACTCAGTAATACGGAGCCCAAATAGTGAAGGATGGAGGTGGTGGCCCTACGGTGGCGCTGAAACACTTTTGCTCACGTCATTGATTACAAAATCAGACAGGAAGGTGAAACTGAACTCCTTCTTTCGACACAATTGACGGATTATCAAGCTTTACGCAGCGGATATTGCGGCAGCTTACATGAATGTGGAGTGATGAGTCCTACAGCAGCCACATACTCACGTTGAAATACTGCTCAGGGGCACAGGTTTTCGCCTCTACTCTACTGTTGTGCCTGTTGGAATATTGAGGGATGAGTCCTACAGCAGCCACAGACTCACGTTGAAATATTGTTCAGGGGCACAGGTTTTAGCCTCTACTCTACTGTTCTGCCTGTTGGAATATTGAGTGATGAGTCCTACAGCAGCCACAGACTCACGTTGAAATATTGTTCAGGGGCACAGGTTTTAGCCTCTATTCTACTGTTGTGCCTGTTGGAATGTGGAGTAATGAGTCCAACAGCCGCCACAGACTTACGTTGATATATTTATTGTTCAGGGGAAAAGACCTAAGCCTCTACTCTACTGTTGTACCTCTTGGGAGGAGGGATTTATTTTTACAACTACGGTCTCACGTTCATAAATTGTACTCTAGCAGAGGCTTAAATCGATACTTGGCTACTAAGTCTCTTGGGAGGAGTGTTATAACTTTACGGACTTTTTATACAATTTTATTGAACGGAGGTTTGAAGCCAGTATTCAACTGTTGAGCCTAAAAGGTGCTGAGTTAAACTCACCAGACACAATTTTACGTTCACAACTTATTTAGTTGAGTTGAAGAGGTTTTAGCCAACAGTCTGCTGATGAGCCACTCAGGAAGAGTGGTTTAAGCCTGGTCCTCACTGATGAGCCCCTCAGCAGTCATTGAAGGAAATCCCGACAAAACCCAATCCTGTGGAGGACCAGCTTCTGATCACTAAGGGCAGCCGCCAAGAGAATTCTAACGACCAACAAACCGGCCTCCGCCCCAAGCCTCAAACATGGTCACAAATATCACCTGAGTTACTCTTATCAGCTAATGGGACTAAAAGAATTGAGAAGAAGGGGGCCAAAATACATTGACGGAGTATTTAGATGTTTAGTTTTGTCAGTGGGTGGCCCAGGCCGCTTCCGCACGCGTGGTCACGCCGAGCAAACTGCCGACGCTAGCGCCAGGACTTGACTGGCGGCCAATTGTTTACTGCAGCTATTACTTCAGAAGAGGCTGCAAAAGCAGACTGACTTGTTTAGGGACGGATGGGAAGATTTTTAGAGGAGGCTGCAGGGGCTAGGTGACCTGTTATGGGACGGATGGATGGAGCTTCAGTAGAGGCTGCAAGGGCTGAGTGACTTATTTAGGGACGGATGGACGAATTTTTTGAAGAGGCTGCAAGGGCTAGGTGACTTGTTTGGGACGGATGCAAAGAATTTTAGTAGAGACTGCGAAGGCCAGGTGATTTGTTTGGGAACGGACGGATGCAACTTCAGCAGAGGCTATTAGGGCTATGTGACTGGCTTGGGGGCGGACGGATGGAGCTTCAGAAGAGGCTGCAAGGGCTGATGACTTGCTTGGGGACGGACGGCTAGAGCTTCAGCAGAGGCTACTAGGGCTATGTGACTGGTTTGGGAACGAACGGATGAAGCTTCAGAAGAGGCTGCAAGGGCTGATGACTTGCTTGGGGACGGACGGATAGAGCTTCAGAGGAGGCTACAAGGGGTACGTGACTTGTTTGGGGAGGAACGGATGGAACTGCAGACGAGGCTACAAAGGAACGGGGGTGACTTGCTTGGGGAGGAACGGATGGCACTGCAGATAATGCTACAATGGAGGCGGGGGGTCCATTTGGGAACGGACAAAAGGTAAGAGGATGGTAAGGAGGGAGACTTATTTGGGTACAGACGGAATGCGCCTCAGGAGGAGCGTCAGGGAAGGGGAGACTTGTTTGAGGACAGATGGAAGGAACTTCAGAAGAGGCTGATGTGGAACTGAGACTTGCTTGGGGACGGAAGTCAAATTTGGAAAGGTAGCACGAAAGAAAATGGTTGACTGCGGTTTCGATATTTTTTTATGTCCTTGTGTGCACCAATAGATGTAGACAAGAATGTATCACGACACTACGTGTTTTGTTCTATCTCCCAGTTAGAACATAGAACTATGGACGTAACCACGTAAATGTATTTGTTCGACCGTCACAAGTTCCTTTCCAGAAAGACAGATGTACAGTTCATTTGTTATATATACATTGACACTTATTTGAAAATGTTTGATGTTAAAGCTATGGTGGCATCTGGTATTGTTGGATGCAAACAACGACTGGTGAGTAGTAACCACTGCACTGCATTCTATTGGCCTAGACTCAGAGCAGCAAGCGAATGCTGTCGAGATTATGAAGGACGAAGTGATCGAAGCTCTAATTTAAAGATATGATATAATATCGATTATCGATGCGCCAGTTGCTACTCTACGAATGAGGACATTTTGTTGCCAAACATTTTTCAATGGCACACGAAGCCTGCAACTCGCTGTGAGTCGACGGTCCACACCAGCATCCAAACTGATGACAGGTCCAAGGGTCTGCACGGTCTTGCAATCGTACCGTAACAAAAGGTTTAGCTGTTTCAAAAATAGTGTTTAAAAGGTATAATCCAAATGAAAAGTTACAACCTACGCAGAAAATATCATTTTATAAAAAAAACTGTACAACGGTGGGAAGCCATGGAAGTTTGTCTTTAGTGGCTCAGCGACCCGTCAGGAAATGTTTTTAAATATCGTTGTTCAGTGTATACACTCTTTAATGAATCATATGTCAATGCTTAGCTTTCTGGATCTGCATTGCATGAAATTGAGCATCCATAAATCTTTGTCAAGACACTTGTCTTCTGGTGATTAGCCAAGATAATCGTGTCTGGCTTCAAATGAATCAGCTGGCCACTAATGAGAACAAAAGGCAGCCAATGAATAATGACTGTTTGTGTGCCGTGTTTTATTCCTGCCTGCTGATTGGTGACGAGCGCGACCAGCTTATGACGTCATGAAATGGTAATAATTTGGTAATTTCAGCAGAAACACAAACTATGAGAATCAATATTCCTTTCCCAAGATAACAGACAAATCGAACGAGATTACTTTTATTGATCCTAATTATAAATCTTTTGGCAGAGATTAACTTGTCATATCACGTTCCTCGCTCTGTTAGGAAACGCGCCTCCAAGGTAATTCCAACGTCCCTAACTTCTCGTCTTATGCAGACTTCAGACGATGATCAAAAGTTACCGCGTTGCTGGAGAGTATAATGTATACGCATTCACAATTCCTTGGGAGCCGATAGCAATCGCCGCCGGTGTCAATCTTATCCTTGAGAAGAAAGGCTGTGGAAGGTTTCTCTGCGCCGTTCAATGCAAAAACGTCTATTAGCATGCAGGCGCGTCCCTCCGCCAGTGTGGAGCCCTTCCAGTTCTAGTCAAAGGCGTTCTAAGAACCCAACGAGGTCCTTTAGAAGGAATCATTCACTCTCAATACTGTAACCGACAATTGAAGGTATTCATGTCCTGTCAATAGGGTTATCCTTCCAACGGCATCTTGTCGTAGAAAAGACTGGGTGGTGAAGGTGAAGAGGGACGGGTGAAAGGGATGAAAGGGAAGTGATGGTCGGAGGGGGGTGGACGTCGGCTTCTTGAAGGCAGTGATGTGTCAAAGATGGTTAAGGATTCGGTCAACTATTGAAGAAAACGTTACCTATCCAATTTGGCAACTTCTCTAAGAAGATTTCATTCTGGTAAACCTCTCAATTCCCTGAGATGGGCGCAATAACTTCTCCATTGCCTGTGATGGGCGAAATTGAACGAACATTTTTAGATGGATATGATGAACTCTTTTAAGTTTTCAACATCTGAAACATTTTTGGGACTTGAAAATCAAACATATTTTCTGGGATGAAAGATCCAGTATTCCCCTTTTCTCATTGTCGACGTTCCTACTAGGTCCGATATTTTGTATCGAAATGCACCTTCTAAGCTGTAGCCGAAAGGGAGATAGGATTCAAATATTATAGTAATACAATGAAATATTCGCTCTCATGACAGATCTTTCGTGCACGTTGAAATATGTGGGAAAAAAGTTTCCTTATATGCATATCAAAGGAATTATAAATACCCTAACGAATAATTTGCAAGTGACATTTAACCAGCGCAAATGAATATTAAGTTTAATATTTTAGGCATATGAATTGAAAACCCTTTGCTAGACGATGGAACTAAATGATTTATAAAAATAATCCCATCCTGGCGCCCAAATAATCCCAAACGAGGCAAGCGGGGTCAAGCGTGGCCAGCGCAAGAACCAGTGACGGGTGCGGCTCAGTGTCGTAATAGGGGGTCATCTCGTGAGCCCGAGGGATGGCACAGTCACACAGTCGTGTTCTACCGCTACTGGAGAAGAACCATAGAGCTGATGCCAACAGCAGCAAATGCAGCACCCGAAGCAGCCGCAACAGTGCGCCACTAGCGGCGGCAGAAATAACTGCTCCAGTAGTTACATAAGCGGCACCAAAGGCATCAGGAGCAGAAGCAGTAGCAGCATAAGCAACAGCAGGGTACGTTGTTAGTTAATCATCAATGATCATGTTCAAACACCTAAGCATGTTGCTTTTTAATAAAGCAGCTTAACTGTTCGAGCTCCACGTGTATTAATAACTCGCACAATCCGAGGTAATTGGTTTCCAACTTGTTTTGATGATAAGCCTTAAGGTTATTGCACAGACTGTACCTGAGCCCTTAAGACTGAGTACCTGCTAATACGTTGCCAATTGAATCAATGATTTCGAAGACTTTAAAGATGTATATCTTCGATGAAGGCAGTTTATCGTATAATGGAGTGATGTTTGCTTCAATGAATTGACTGACATTTACAGCTGAACTGTCTGTCACAAAGAAGGTTCTTCTGGCAGGCAATTCAGATACAAAGATGTGACTTATAAAATGCATACATTCCCAGTTGACTTTGAATAACTTTCCAGTTGTCTTGGATCAAATTTCCAATTGACTTGGAACAAGTGCCTCGCATAAAACTGGTTAACAGGAGCAGCCAGTGTTTCGGTGAGAATGGGAAACCTTTTCGTATCTGCAGGCAATAAGTTATGCACAAGGCCATGCAATTAACACCACTGGGCGGGGAGGACGATGGTGAGACTGGGGGCATCAAATTTTGCACAAGGCAATGCAAATAACATCACACTGGGGGAGAGGACGATGATGAGACTGGGGGCATCACATTTTGCACAAGGCAATGCAAATAACATCACACTGGGAGGGAAGGACGATGGTGAGACTGAAGGCATCAAATTTTACACAAGGCAATGCAAATAACATCACACTGGGAGGGGAGGACAATGGTGAGACTGGGGGCATCAAATTTTGCACCAGGCAATGCAAATAACATCACACTGGGAGGGGAGGATGATGGTGAGACAGGGGGCATCAAATTTTGCACAAGGCAATGCAAATAACATCACACTGGGAGGGGAGGACGATGGTGAGACTGGGGGCATCAAATTTTGCACCAGGCAATGCAAATAACATCACACTGGGAGGGGAGGATGATGGTGAGACAGGGGCATCAAATTTTGCACAAGGCAATGCAAATAACATCACACTGGGAGGGGAGGACGATGGTGAGACAGGGGGCATCAAATTTTGCACCAGGCAATGCAAATAACATCACTGGGAGGGAAGGACGATGGTGAGACTGGAGGCCATCAAACTGTCCTAAGAGCAGCTCCCTCAGAAAATTCGGCTGTCGTCGAGAAATATCTTCTCACCTTGTGTCTGGCAGCGCCATCTGTAAGGCTTTTGTCGAGAACCATCTTCACAGGCCGTGTCTTGCAGCGCCCTCTAGACGTTAGGCTATCGCCTAGAATCATTTTTATAGCTTGTATCTAGCAGCGCCTCATACAAATAAGTGAGGCTGTTGCTAGGGAGCATTTTCACGCCTTGTGTCTAACAGCTCTTTCAATGTTTATGAAAGGGGGCCTCTGCATATATAAAAGACTAGAGCCAAGGAGCATCTTCACAGCTAGAATCTAAAACAACATTATGTATGCTGAGGAGCATCTGTACAGCTTGTGTCTTGCAGGGCCATTTATATTTAATGCTGATGCCATGGAACAACCTCACAGCTTGCATGTGTCTAGCAGCACCCTCAATGTGTAAGGTGGTCGGCAAGGGGCATCTCCACAGCTTGTGTCTAGCAGCGCCTTCTACATAAATGCCACGCTATTGCCAAGGAGCATTTCCCCTTTTAAGTCCAGCAGCGCCCTCTGTATGTCAGGCTGGCGTTGTCGTTGGGCTTCTTCACAGCAGGGGTTTAGCAGCTCCCTCTGTATGTCAGGCTATTGTTGATGAGGTTTTTCCCAGTTTTGGTCCAGCAGCTCCCTCTGTATGTAAGGCTGTTTTCGATGAGCTCCTTCACAGTTTGTATACAGCAGCTCTTTATGTATGTCAGGCTGTTGTCGATAAGCTTGTCATGTCTCATACTTGGCCAATGTCGATGCGTAACAAAGATTTCTGGCAAGTAGACGGTCGTCAATAACATCCCTATAACATTAGACATGCGCTGGCCGGAAGGTCGGGTAGTATAGTCCGACAAGGTAATTTATATTAAGAGAACCTATGAGCAGCAAACAAGCTGATCTGAAGCGAACGGAAATCATTTGGGCACATAAGATGACGCCATGTTCAGGGACAACAACATCATAGGCCACGCTTGTGGCGTAAGGGAAATGTATGGAGCAGCAAGGGATAGTCTAAGAGAGTCAGTGTTGACTCGACCCCAATACCGACTGGCTGCTTGCTTGTGCTCGCTCCCCTTACACCTAACTTGAACTACCATTTTCTCGACTTGTATAAATGGAAAAATGTATGGAGCAGCAAGGGATAGTCTAAGAGAGTACGTGAGGACTCGACCCCGATACCGACTAGTTGCTTGCCTGTGCTCGCTCCCCTTACACCTAACTTGAACTCCCATTTTTTCGACTAGTATAAATTGCATAGTGGCAAATAAATCATATATGCAACCCAATATAATTGTTTGTCTAGAAGTCCTCAGCCTACAATATCTTAAGATATAACAGAGATTTTTCAAAGTTTGGGTCCAGCAGCTCCCTCTATATGTCAGGCTGTTGTTGATGAGCTTCTTCTTCCCAGCTTTGGGTCCAGCAGCTCCCTTTATAAGTCAGGTTGTTGTCAATGAGCTTCTTCGCAGTTTGTGTCCAGCAGTCATCTCTGCATGCCAGGGTGTTGTTGACGAGCTTCTTCACAGTTTGTGTCCAACAGCTCCCTTTGTATGTCAGGCTGTTGTTGATGAGGTTCTTCTTCACAGTTTGTGTCCAACAGCTCCCTGTGTATGTCAAGCTGTTGTTGATGGGGTTCTTCTTCCCAGTTTGGGTCCAGCAGCTCCCTCGATAAGTCAGTGTGTTTTCGATGAGCTTCTTCCCAGTTTGTGTCCAGCAGCTCCCTCTATAAGTCAGATTGTTGTCGATGAGCTTCTTCACAGTTTGTGTTCAGTAGCCATCTCTGTATGCCAGGCTGTTGTTGATGAGCTTCTTCACAGTTTCTGTTCAGTAGCCATCTCTGTATGCCAGGCTGTTGTTGATGAGCTTCTTCACAGTTTCTGTTCAGTAGCCATCTTTGTATGCCAGGCTGTTGTTGATGAGCTTCTTCACAGTTTCTGTTCAGTAGCCATCTTTGTATGCCAGGCTGTTGTTGATGAGCTTCTTCACAGTTTCTATTCAGTTGCCATCTCTGTATGCCAGGCTGTTGTTGATGAGCTTCTTCACAGTTTCTATTCAGTAGCCATCTCTGTATGCCAGGCTGTTGTTGATGAGCTTCTTCACA
>SDVV010043514.1:0-10243 GCA_016164225.1 Gammarus roeselii
GCCACTCACGCGGGCATGGGTAGGAGCAAGACCGGGCGCTGTCTGCCACTCATGCGGGCATGGGTAGGAGCAAGACCGGGCGCTGTCTGCCACTCATGAGAGCATGGGTAGGAGCAAGACCGGGCGCTGTCTGCCACTCATGCGGGCATGGGTGGGAGCAAGACCGGGCGCTGTCTGCCACTCACGCGGGCATGGGTAGGAGCAAGACCGGGCGCTGTCTGCCACTCACGCGGGCATGGGTAGGAGCAAGACCGGGCGCTGTCTGCCACTCATGCGGGCATGGGTAGGAGAAAGACCGGGCGCTGTCTGCCACTCATGAGAGCATGGGTAGGAGCAAGACCGGGCGCTGTCTGCCACTCATGCGGGCATAGGTAGGAGCAAGACCGGGCGCTGTCTGCCACTCATGCGGGCATGGGTAGGAGCAAGACCGGGCGCTGTCTGCCACTCATGCGGGCATGGGTAGGAGCAAGACCGGGCGCTGTCAGACACTCATGCGAGCATGGGTGCCAGGACTGGGCACTAGAAGAGGACTGTGGACTAGTAGAGGACTGTGGACTAGTAGAGGACTGTGGACTAGTAGAGGACTGTGGACTAGTAGAGGACTGTGGACTAGTAGAGGACTTTGCACTAGAAGAGGACTTTGCACTAGAAGAGGACTTTGCACTAGAAGAGGACTTTGCCCTAGAAGAGGACTTTGCACTAGAAGAGGACTTTGCACTAAAAGAGGACTGAGCACAAGGCAAAGACGAATGATTACGAAGCAAAGTTCGCGAAAATCGGAATTAGACAATAAATTAAATCCAACTGTTACAGATTGCTACCCATGCCCATGCAAGACCGGACGTGATGCGCTGATTGTAACAATATTGTACGACTATTCTGTTTCTGGTCAATTATCGAGTAGATTGGAACAACTCATTTAACCCTCATGTTAATGCAGAACGATGAAATCCGCCGCACGAACATTAATAGATTACGTTAGTAAACATTGGAACCGGCGCTCTATGTGATAAGAATAAAAATTCAAAGCGGCACTCGTGTTAATTTTCCAACACGAGTGCAATGCAATTCCAACTGTTTCTTATATGCCAATGTCAGCAAACTATCTCATCATCGGCCAATGTCAGCAAACTATCTCATCATCGGCCAATGTCAGCAAACTATCTCATCATCGGCCAATGTCAGCAAACTATCTCATCATCGGCCAATGTTAGCAAACTATCTCATCATCGGCCAATGTCAGCAAACTATCTCATCATCGGCCAATGTCAGCAAACTATCTCACCATCGGCCAATGTCAGCAAACTATCTCATTATCGGCCAATGTCAGCAAACTATCTCATCATCGGCCATTGTCAGCAAACTATCATCATTGGCCAATGTCGGCGAACTCTCATCATCGTCCAATGTCAGCAAGCTCATCATCGACCAATGCCAGCTAACTACGATCATCGGTCAATGTCAGCAAACTATCATCATCGGCCAATGTCAGCAAACTCATCATCGGCCAATGTCAGCAAACTATCATCATCCGTCAATGTCAGCAAACTTTCTCATCATCTGCCAATGTCAGCAAACTCATCATCGGCCAATGTCAGCAAACTATCATCATCGGCCAATGTCAGCAAACTATCACCATCGGCCAATGTCAGCAAATTCCCCATCGGTCTTGTCAGAAAACTTTCATCATCGGTCAATGTCAGCAAACTCTCATCGTCGGCCAATCACAGCACTCTCTCATCATCCGCCATTGTCAGCAAACTCTCTCATCATCGGCCAATGTCAGCAAACTCTCTCATCATCGGCCAATGTCAGCAAACTCTCATCATCGACCAATCACAGCAAACTCTCTCATCATCCGCCGAGGTCGACAAACTCTCTCTTTTGAGGATAGCATGAAAACATCACGGACAAAAATGGATCCCGTAAAACCGACTTGTATGTTATGACCCGAGCTCTTTCATCTAAATTATAGATGAAAAGAAGTCCACAATGAGGTCGTCGAGTTTGTTCCCGCATGAACCGAGGTAACTCTGAAAATGTAATCTTTGTGCAACAGAAATATGACGTTGTATGTTGTTTACATTAATAATTGAGTTCTTGATAAAAAGATAATTGTATTTACTTGAATAAATAAAATTCTTGACATTTGTCTGCCAGTTCAAACACTCAACAAAATACATAGTTTTCGTTTCAATAAAATGTATTTGCAAACAAAATTGTTAAGGAGGCATAGCAACTTGACAGCAGAAGTTGAACGACATCAAGCGGTGGCGGCGGCCTCCAGAAGCCTCAAGTTACAAGGTTTCCTCCACTCGTAGTATAAACAAACCGAAAATAGAGGCCTCAGAGTTGAACTAAACCATCGGTGCTGGTTACCTCAATTGGCTGTTCCACGTCAGTGATGGACTGTTGCAGATCAATCAATTGTGTATCTTTTGTAAATATGCAACAGGCTCCTAATACGACATTTCACTGGAAATTAATCTAGGAGCAGAAAACAACGCAATTATTCAGGCACAGAAATTATGACAAATAAATCTTGTGTTTTATTGAAGACCAGTTGTGCAACGTTCGAAAAAATTAGAACAGCTATTTTCAATATAACTTAATTGCAGTGGAAATATTGAACGAAGGAGAAGGAGCGAGCGAAATGGCGCGCCTTGGCAGCGCAGAGACGCCTACCGTAATGATGTAATACATGAACTATCGTAAACTCCCTTGCAATTCGAATGATCACAATCACGTCAGTGCAAATCGCGACTTCAGAGAGAACAAAGTTTGAAGTTCAATTTTGAGAGGAGAAAGGAATTTTGGAAAAGGCAACGTGGATCTATGAGAACGATTCTCAGTTACCAACTGAGCGGTAACCACAGACATCGTACATAATAGCGAGGACTCCAGATTTCGTACATCCGTTCATATGTGAGGCGTGGAGAGCAATCCAGTGCAAAAACGACCAGGTTCAATGATTGAACTCTGAAAAACCGAAATAAACTCAGGGACATAGCCGAAGAGTAGTTTTGAGTATGAGTTCATATTAATTTGAACATGAAACGCCTTAGTCCCTGCTCAAATAACGAACGATTTGAATTTTAGCAATGTTACAAGGGAGTTCATGAGTACATGCCGGAGCTACCGCGTACAAAAAATTGTTGAAGATGCAATGATTTTGATTGTTTAGAAACTACATAGTACTTAAATGAAGTTATTTAGAAGTATACTGGGAGCTGGAAGAGGACTGGGCACTAGAAAAGGACTGGGCACTAGAAGAGGACTGGGCACTAGAAGAGGACTGGGCACTAGAAGAGGACTGGGCACTAGAAGAGGACTGGGCACTAGAAGAGGACTGGGCACTTGAAGAGGACTGGGCACTAGAAGAGGACTTTGCACTAGAAGAGGACTTTGCACTAGAAGAGTACTTTGCACTAGAAGAGGACTTTGCACTAGAAGAGGACTTTGCACTAGAAGAGGACTTTGCACTAGAAGAGGACTTTGCACTAGAAGAGGACTTTGCACTAGAAGAGGACTTTGCCCTAGAAGAGAGGACTTTGCACTAGAAGAAGACTTTGAACTAGAAGAAGACTTTGCACTAAAGAAGACTTTGCACTAGAAGAAGACTTTGCACTAGAAGAAGACTTTGCACTAGAAGAAGACTTTGCACTAGCAGAAGACTTTGCACTAGCAGAAGACTTTGCACTAGCAGAAGACTTTGCACTAGCAGAAGACTTTGCACTAGAAGAAGACTTTGCACTAGAAGAAGACTTTGCACTAGAAGAAGACTTTGCACTAGAAGAAGACTTTGCACTAGAAGAGGACTTTGCTCTAGAAGAGGACTTTGCTCTAGAAGAGGACTTTGCACTAGAAGAGGACTTTGCACTAGAAGAGGACTTTGCACTAGAAGAGGACTGGGCACTAAAAGAGGACTGGGCACAAGGCAAAGACGAATGATTACGAAGCAAAGTTCGCGGGAAATCGGAATTAGACATAAAAGGTAAATCCAACTGTTACAAATTCACCTACTCTTCAAACGGTTGAACATTTCAACGTTTTGAGACACTTCCATTGTTCAGTAAGTGAAATGGCCAGTCGTTCAATGATATCTGACCACAATTCCAGACAGTATGTTACTTAAAGTTTCTTAAAGCGGACGGCTAAGGAATTGTAAGGTTTAACTGGTATTGAAGTCAATTTGATTTAAGCCTCATTTCACCTATGAAGCTTTGAAGTAGACATTAAACTGGGCCTGAAGTAAAGAATTGCCAAAATATTGCATTGGGACTACAGTGAAGAACTGTAAAGCGATAGAACCAGCATTCTTAGACTACTTCCACAGGCCCGCGGGCCAACAGGCCGGCGGGTCAACAGGCCTGCGGGTCAACAGGCCTGCGGGCAATAGGCCGGCGGGCCAACAGGCCGGCGGACCAAACAGCCGGCGGACCAACAGGCCGGCGGACCAACAGGCCGGCGGACCAACAGGCCGGCGGACCAACAGGCCGGCGGACCAACAGGCCGGCGGACCAACAGGCCGGCGGACCAACAGGCCGGCGGACCAACAGGCCGGCGGGCAACAGGATTTGTTTGCACAAAATTGGCCCGTCGCACGAGACGAATTCTTCATAGGATTTTTGCAAAAAACTAGCAACTTTTCATTCGTTTGTATTAAATTATATAAAAATCTACCACTTCGCTACACGGAGAGTTCGGCCGTAGGTTCGTCAATAATGAAACTAACCTACTGAAAATGTACTGAATAGGGTGTGATTAGTCGGTGTATATGGTCTTGCCAGAACATTGTTTGGATACTTGATTTGACGGTCCTCGTCCCTCTACCTCGCTCCTCGTAGCTTCACCTCGCTCCTCGTATCTTTACCTCGCTCCTCGTACCTTTACCTCGCTCCTCGTACCTTTACCTCGCTCCTCGTTGCTCCACCTTGCTCCTCGTATTCTCGCACTTTCAACAGCTTAATATCCTCACTTCAACGAGCGTCTTTTAAATAATGTGCATGCGTACGTGGTAGGTTTTTCTGTATCGTAGAGGAAGAAACACGGGTGAAGCAAGCAGTAATAATTAAATGGAGCATTTACTGTTGTTCTTTCATAAATGAGAACATACTGGGTACCGGAAAATGAACTTTATGGTCAGTCCCGGTACAAGTTTACAGTCAACGCAGATACAATTTAATGGTCAACATTTACGCTTATTATGGTCAGTACAGTCAACGCCGATACAATTTAATTAGACACGTATCCAATATAATTTATGGTCTGTGCCTGTAGCAGTTCACAGCCGAAACAGTTACAATTTAATGGTCGACATACAAATTCGAAATTCATGGTCAGCACCAGTACCAGATCACAGTCGGCACCGGTGCAATTTATGGTCAGCACCGGTACCAGCTCACAGTCGGGCACCGGTGCCATCTATGGTCAGCACCGGTACCAGCTCACAGTCGGGCACCGGTGCCATCTATGGTCAGCACCGGTACCAGCTCACAGTCGGCACCGTTGCCATCTACTTTCAGCGCCGTTACCAGCTCACAGTCGGCACCGGTGCCATCTATGGTCAGCACCGGTACCAGCTCACACTCGGCACCGCTGCCATCTATGGTCAGCACCGGTACCAGCTCACAGTCGACACCGCTGCCATCTATGGTCAGCACCGGTACCAGCTCACAGTCGGCGCCGCTGCCATCTAGGGTCAGCACCGGTACCAGCTCAGAGTCGGCACCGCTGTCATCTATGGTCGGCACCGCTGCCATCTATGGTCAGCACCGGTACCAGCTCACAGTCGGCACCGCTGCCATCTATGGTCAGCACCGGTACCAGCTCACAGTCGGCACCGCTGTCATCTATGGTCAGCACCGGTACCAGCTCACAGTCGGCGCCGCTGCCATCCATGGTCAGCACCGGTACCAGCTCACAGTCGACACCGCTGCCATCTATGGTCAGCTCCGGTACCAGCTCACAGTCGGAACCGGTGCCATCTATGGTCAGCACCGGTACCAGCTCACACTCGGCACCGCTGCCATCTATGGTCAACACCGGTAACAGCTCACAGTCGGCACCACTGTCATCTGTGGTCAGCACCGGTACCAGCTCACAGTTGGCACCACTGCCATCTATGGTCAGCACCGGTACCAGCTCACAGTCGGCACCGCTGTCATCTATGGTCAGCACCGGTACCAGCTAACAGTCGGCACCACTGTCATCTGTGGTCAGCACCGGTACCAGCTCACAGTCGGCACCACTGTCATCTGTGGTCAGCACCGGTGCCAGCTCACAGTCGGCACCGCTGTCATCTATGGTCAGCACCGGTACGAGCTCACAGTCGGCACCACAGTCATCTGTGGTCAGCACCGGTACCAGCTCACAGTCGGCACCACTGTCATCTGTGGTCAGCACCGGTACCAGCTCACAGTCGGCACCGCTGTCATCTATGGTCAGCATCGGTACCAGCTCACAGTCGGCACCACTGTCATCTGTGGTCAGCACCGGTACCAGCTCACAGTTGGCACCACTGTCATCTGTGGTCAGCACCGGTAACAGCTCACAGTCGACACCGCTGCCATCTATGGTCAGCACCGGTACCAGCTCACAGTCGGCACCGCTGTCATCTATGGTCAACATACCAATTTCAAAAATTATGGTCATTACCGGGTCCAGCTTAGTCGACGCGGATAGCATTTATTGGTCCACATACCACTTCCAATACATGATGAGTATATGATGAGTATATGATGAGTATATGAAGAGTATATGACGAGTATATGACGAGTATATAACGAGTAAATGACGAGCATATGACGAGCTTATGACGAGTATATGACGAGTATATGACGAGTATATGACGAGTAAATGACGAGCATATGACGAGTATATGATGAGTATTTGATGAGTATTTGATGAGTATTTGATGAGTATTTGATGAGTATTTGATGAGAAGTGGAATCCATTCAAAGTCGAAGCCAATACTAATAGATGATTAGCAACGAGACCAGTTTCAGGTCTACACCGATAATACGCAAAATGACATTCTTTACTCAAAGATATCGGCCTCAAGTCATGACTCACGTGTACCCCATCGTATATCCTCTCTCCGCATCGACTTGGCATCATGTACGTAATTAAGTAGAGCGCTGTACCTCCGACGACACCCAATCGATCGACGAGAACGAAGCCTAAGCCACAGCCTCGAAGTAATGGGCAACGAGATTGGTTGGAAAACAGGGACCGCCGCTGGGTAGTTGGGTAGGGACTTTTAGTCACAAAGCTAATTATAGGTAGTTGGTAGCAGGGATAACAGCTCTGAAGGGCTGTAGAGGTAAATTCACAGTATTATTACGTAGCCGTTACTGACAGCCTACCGCGCTGCCAATTCCTCAATCAATTGGCAGCTTAGCCCATTTTGGTGGATGGCAATTCACAACTCGCTAAATAACGCGATCAAGCAAAGGCTCGTTGATACAACGAAAGATTTATATTTGCATTCAAAAATTTGAAAAAAAGTTTAACGGCAGGGCTTGTCGAGCAATGCGTTAGTCAGAGAATAAAATACTTCATCTCGTTCAGATATTATAGGCTTAATGTCGCTAGGCATATTCTTTGTCAGAGATGAGGCTGGATCTAATAACATAACAGTAAAAAATTAATTATCAGAAGCTCGGTCGACAACGATGAAGTGATTACTGAAAGATTGGTAATGGATAACAAACATGATGACAAACGAAGCAAGACAAAATATGTAATTTCTCGTCAACAATGTAGTAAGTTTTACGATCAAATTACACAGCACTATGAATGTATTAGTGGCTCGTTTAGGCACTCGGGTCGGCTATAACTCAATGTATCTGCATCTCTGTTACACCGTCCCACACCACGAGTCATTATTGGTCAATGGAGGATAGAAACGTCAGCAATCAGTATTTAGCAACACATACGACAGCCCTCTCTTTTCAAAAAATGTCAAGCGTTTACAATTGTAAGAAGACAACAAGTGTAAGAAGACAACAAGTGTAAGAAGACAACAAGTATAAAAAGACATCAATGGATGTACAACGATTATTTGTTCGCATTATTTGAATGTCCGCCTTGCAATATTAATTGTTTTTCTTTCGAAACTGTACACTTCCAACAGGCTACGGGTTACAGCATGTCTGCCAACAGGTTTTTATGACTGCGAGTATTCTCTCTCCTCTTCATGGGGCATACCATTAGTTCAGTGATGTGGCATACCATTAGTTCAGTGATGTGGCATACCATTAGTTCAGTGATGTGGCATACCATTAGTTCAGTGATGTGGCATACCATTAGTTCAGTGATGTGGCATACCATTAGTTCAGTGATGTGGCATACCATTAGTTCAGTGATGTGGCATACCTTTAGTTCAGTGATGTGGCATACCATTAGTTCAGTGATGTGGCATACCATTAGTTCAGTGATGTGGTATACCATTAGTTCAGTGATGTGGCATACCACTAGTTCAGTGATGTGGCATACCATTAGTTCAGTGATGTGGCATACCATCAGTTCAGTGATGTGGCATACCATTAGTTCAGTGACGGGGAGATGATAGGCACAGCATGCATTACGATAGGGAGATAGGTTAGTAGTCGATCATTCACAAAAGAGGACTCGTGAGAAAGAACTTTTCCATAACACGCAAATTTTACAGTAAATGCATTTCATTACATTTTTAAAGCCCACGAATATTGCAGGTGTTACTGCTAAGCTATTATGAATTTAAAGAGAATATTTATAATATTTGACTTGCCACACCATCATACTTGCATGTTGACGGGGCGCTTTAGATATATGTACTACAGTTAAGATAGTATGTTTCTAAGTATGCATATACATGTGGCCGTTTCCTCTAGTCCTAGAGGAAAGAGCTTGATGAATATACATACTTCAAAACATACAATCTACATGCATGGGATATCGAAAACAGAACGCCGAAGCCCAACTTCTGGCGACTACAGTTGGTGGAAAGGGTACACATGCAGATGATGGTCCTTGCCTGCCCATGAATCTCAGCCCTGCAGAATGCATGTCCTACCAAGAGGTGCACCGTACTGGCCGATAGCACACAACCCAACACACAACCAATCTACAGAATGCATGTGCTAGCAAGAAGTGCACCGTACTGGCTGCTAGCACACAACCCAACACACAACCAATCTACAGAATGCATGTGCTAGCAAGAAGTGCACCGTACTGGCCGATAGCACACAACCCAACACACAACCAATCTACAGAATGCATGTGCTAGCAAGAAGTGCACCGTACTGGCTGCTAGCACACAACCCAACACACAACCAATCTACAGAATGCATGTGCTAGCAAGAAGTGCACCGTACTGGCCGATAGCACACGACCCAACAGAAGTTACACCCATTCCTCGGTCACGGCA
Source organism: Gammarus roeselii (assembly GCA_016164225.1). Taxonomy (NCBI): domain Eukaryota; kingdom Metazoa; phylum Arthropoda; class Malacostraca; order Amphipoda; family Gammaridae; genus Gammarus; species Gammarus roeselii. The sequence goes on from SDVV010043514.1 coordinate 9,413, forward strand.
GGGCGTCGTGATGGCGGGCGGACGCTCCTGATGACATGGAGGCCAATATATAGAGTGGATTGCCCATCTCAGGACGGAGTGAGGGCATCTCGAACGAACAGACACAGGATATTGGAATTCAAGATATGTATAGCTGTTATAGAGCACTAGTTTATATGGCTACACAGATACGAGGTAGTAGCCGACAACTGATACTATAATATTGTATACACGGCATCACGGGCACAATGGACGATATAGAGGTTAGGTGACATATAGATCTGGTTGCCACATCTGGCAGGGAACGAGGACAATAAAGCCAAGACAAGCGAGCGTGCAGTGATCTCCACGACGCTTCCTTGCCGTCATCGTCGTGGCCAATGACCCAACATCGACCCCACCCGTCATCGCTATACAGGATCACCGGAAGATAACAAAAGTAGGTCTGTTCAGGATCAAGTGTACAGTAAGCAAACAGTCTGAACAATTCCGACGTGGACGCTGGGCCAACAATGTAGCACATTTACGTCTCAATAGGCTAGCAGTTACTAATCTTAGGGTGTTAGACACTAGATAATGCAAGGTATTGTACAGCTGCAGGCTCCGTGTGTTCGACACTAAATAATGCAAGGGATTGTACAGCTGCAGGCTCCGTGTGTTCGACACTAGATAATGCAAGGGATTGTACAGCTGCAGGCTCCGTGTGTTCGACACTAGATAATGCAAGGGATTGTACAGCTGCAGGCTCCGTGTGTTAGACACTAGATAATGCAAGGGATTGTACAGCTGCAGGCTCCGTGTGTTAGACACTAGATAATGCAAGGGATTGTACAGCTGCAGGCTCCGTGTGTT
>SDVV010043515.1:0-10243 GCA_016164225.1 Gammarus roeselii
ACACAGGATACTCTCAGTTACAAAACGACGGAGGACGGTACAACCCCAACACAGGATACTCTCAGTTACAAATTGACGGAGGACGGTACAACCACAGCACAGTGTACTCTCAGTTACAAATTGACGGAGGACGGTACAACCCCAACACAGTGTACTCTCAGTTACAAATTGACGGAGGACGGTACAACCCCAACACAGGATACTCTCAGTTACAAAACGACGGAGGACGGTACAACCCCAACACAGGATACTCTCAGTTACAAATTGACGGAGGACGGTACAACCACAGCACAGTATACTCTCAGTTACAAATTGACGGAGGACGGTACAACCCCAACACAGTATACTCTCAGTTACAAATTGACGGAGGACAGTACAACCACAGCACAGTATACTCTCAGTTACAAATTGACGGAGGACGGTACAACCCCAACACAGTATACTCTCAGTTACAAATTGTCACACCAACGCAACAGGTCTCAGATAATTCAATATATCTCGTTAGTGAGGAGCGCAGACGCGGCAGCAGGTCAGAGCCGACCAGCACAGCGACGCCCCCGCCCCTGCGGTCAGGTCTGACAGAGTGATAGGTATCGTAGCCGGGCTCGTCCAACCAGCTATCACTGTCCTAGATCTCTCTCAGCACAAGCAGATGGTATTTAATTTTTATTGTATGGAAACACCAGGAGGCTATCAAGATTTTTTGGGCAGATCGAATATTTATATTGATAAAGTTGTTTAGAGAGTAAGGCAAAGAGGAAAATTTCTCCGAAACACTTGAACTGTAATAGTAGTTGCAGCCACACACCTCCAGGTAATAATGCTTATTAGAATCAGTATTGTGCAGAGTATTCATCTTTATTAAAAATAGAAGCTAAAACAGCGAGAAAAATATCAGATGGAAGCAAAACTATTTACTTACTTATAACTAAGTACACTATTCACTCTCTGACGTAACATGGGCTTTGATATGGACCTACAACTCTCAAACTCTCCGGCACTTAGCTCCTCTACTTCTGAGGGGACATCACGCACAACATCATTTAGGTAAGCAATTGCCCTCATATCAGCCAGCCTACCATTACCTAGAACTACAATAGCATCACCCTCTCGATAGGCCTTCTGTAGGTCAGAACTATCGCGGATTACAACACCCTTCTTCTTGTAGATCTTCGCGTTATACATATCATTTGGAATACGAGTAGTCTCGGACGTAATTACCTCATTAGGTGAACCGGGAATCTGAGGGTTGGCCCGCACCGGAACAGCGGGACACCGCGCAGCGTCGTTTGGCCTGACCTGAGCCAGGCTATCCGAAAGATGGAGAGTTCATCCGAAGATCCACGGGCGCAATCCTTCTCATTTTTCCCGTTAAGACTTCTAGTTGCAGAGCAATTAAGTACAGCAACCGAAGAGGACTCAAAGTCCCCCAGACGGATGGGAGGCAGGGAGTTCGCAGTAAACAGCAAATTTGAGTTTTCCTGAAAAGAGTCAGGGACTTCATCATTTTTCAACAAGGCGAGCACAATGCAGCAGTAAGTCAATGAGGCCGTCCCAAAAGCAGGAAAGATATTGTTATCATTTATTGATAAGTTAGATTTGGTGGTTGAAGAGTAAGGAGCAGGGGCTCTAGAAGAATTACGCCTACACTCCAATGCATTGCGACGGACCTGACAAGCTCCAGAGAGAGAGTGGTGGTCACCGGAGCAGTTGAGGCAACATTTAATGTTAGAAGAACATGTCTTCCATGAATGACCAGTTGAAGAGCATATAGAGCATACTCTGTCCGACGCATCTTGTGAACACGAGTCTGACGTGTGTCCATCAACTTTGTAGCATCTGTAGCACGTAGTAATATTGCAGCCACTGGGGAGACTTTTCGGCCATCTCAGAAGACTTGAACAAAATGTTCAGTCCATGACCTTTAGGGATTTTAGTTATTTCGGCAGCTCTGCACCACGGGTTGTTAGCCTGCAGTTCGTCAATAATGGATGCGTTTTTATTTTCATATAAGAGGGAATCTACTCTCCAAAAAAAACAGGTCTTTTAGCTTTCAGATCCTGAGACATCACCGGGTTGAATCACTCACTTCCGAGCGCCACGATTAGAGCTTCATCAAACATCCCGTCAGAATCGCCAAACAAAGCGCAGAAAACGAGGAACCCCTCAGCAATCGTCAAAATTCTTGAAACTTTAACAGTCGCTCTTGCACACAATTTAAGCAGGGAAACCTTTGCCTTAGGAATGGGATTGTTGCATTTAATTTTCACCTTGGACAATGTATGAACCATATTGATGATTATATGGTTTACTAAAATTGAACGGTGCCACATTGTAGACTTGCAGACCACAGTTCACTGAATGACTTGATAGGTTAATTATATGTAAGGTCTCGGGAGGTATTCAGCACAGGGTCACATAACGTTACTGTTAATAATCAGCTTACAATCGGTGCTGCCCGGAACCTGCTTGACTGTTTATTGGCGAGGGGTTAGATATGCAAAATTGTAATTGGGTACAGCTTTAGCTTTTAAACCTTTGCTGGTCAGTTATCGGCACGGGAACAGAAGTAGTGTGATCCATTGGCTGCACCGGTCACGTAGTGGGGTCCACTGGCTGCACCAGTCACGTACGTGGGCTTCACTAGCTGCACCAGTCACGTAGTGTGGTCTACTGGCTGCACCAGTCACGTAGTGTGGTCCACTGGCTACACCGGTTACGTACGTGGGCTCCACTGGCTGCACCGGTCACGTAGTGTGGTCTACTGGCTGGACCGGTCACGTAGTGGTCCACTGGCTGCACCGTTCACGTTCGTGAGGACGTCCTAAGCACTAAGAACCGACGGGTAGACTCTAGCTGTAAATTAGCCTACAAGTCTTCTGATGATGATGGTGTCGAAATATCGTACATACCTAAACCATATCTCAGCTCAAGCTCATTAATATTTTACGAAATATCGTACACACATGCGAGAAGTTATCGCATATGTATCGGTTAATAATCAGTGTGTGAACAAACGCGATTTGGGAACTGCTGTCCCACGACACTGTCAGTAACTTAGTAATGGAGTTAGTTGAAGGCCTATTCATTCTTTCATTAATTTAAGCATCCTTATTGCAAGAAATATCGATGTTATCCAAACCATGTATTAGTTTTTAATTATCTTCCGTCAATCCAATAAAAATCAGGTATTACAATCAATAGCATGAGTCCGAGTGGGAAGCGAGGTGAGTGATTGGTTCACTATGAAAGTGGGTCTGAGAAAAGGCTGCGTGATGCGTCCCTGGCCGTTCAATCTCTACATGGATGGAGTGGTCATGGAGGTGAATACGAGTGTGCTGGGCAGTGCTTGGAGCTGTTGAAGCGAATAGGCGGAGTTGGCAGTTGAGCCAGTTGCTGTTTGCGGATGATACGGCGCAGGTGTTGGATTCATAGGAGAAGCTATGTAGACTAGTATCAGAGTTTGGTAGAGTGTGTGAGAGGAAGAAGCTCTGATTGAACGTGAGTAAAAGTAAAGTAATGAGATGCTCGAGGACTGTTGATGCAAGCAGAATTAGTGTCCTCCTGAATGGAGAGTTATTGGAGGAAGTTTGGTGCTTTAAGTATCTGGAATCCTATGTGGAGAAGACTGAACTAGTGGAAACTGAGGTGAAGTCGCGAGTGAAGGAGGAGTGTAAAGTGCTGGGCGTACTGAAGAGTGTAATGAGCTGCAGGATGTTGGGGATGTAAGCAAAGAGAGGGCTGCACGAGGGTGTAGTTTTTCCAACTGTCCAACTTCGGGTGAGAGCAGAGGAGAGAAGAAGGTTGAATGTTTTCAAGATAAAATGTTTGAGGAGCATAGCTGGTGTGTCGCTGAGAGACAGGTTCACTAACGACGGGGTTCAAATCAGGACGGGCATGGTGAAGAAGTTGGAAGACCGAGTGGATTCGCGTGTTCTGAGATAGATCGAGCACATGGGGAGGATAGATGAAGGGAGGTTGGTGAAAAAGGTGATGATGGCGGAGGCGAGTGGTCGCAAGCCAAGAGGTAGACCAAAGTTTGGGTGTATGGATGGTGTGAAACAGGCGTTAGGAAGTACATTCGTGAATGTGGAAGTAGCGAGAGCGCGTGCAATGAACAGGCGTGAGTGGAGAATGGTTGTGAATGGTTGATTTCTGACGCTGCTCTGGTGTGCTTTCCCGCCATTGGCATCACGTTGCCGGGGATGATTGTGGGTGGGGAGGGAGGGGCATCATAACGCGCTGGTGGTAAACCAGTGAAAACTATCGGGCCCTGCTGCCGACAGCGGATCCTCGGACCGCACTCGTGACACAGAGTGTGTGTTGCCGGGTTACCGGTCAGACCCTTTAGCTTAAATTTGCTAAGTTGTGTGTGCGTGAGCGTATGAGGGTGTGAGGTGCGCCTTGCCATCAGCCACCCCCCTTTCTGGGGGGTTTGGCCTAGTGTCTGTATCTGTATCTGTATATTTACGTCTCAATATGGTGGATAGAGGCCGCCGGATGGGACGCACGAAAGCAGAGCAACTAAAGGAAAAAAAATACTCAATGAATAAAATATGGTCGAATAGTGAATGCATTAAAAAAACAGGATGTATGCCCAGGGGAAATAATATCATTCATTTCATTCAAAAGGAAGGTGCCATCTAAACGTCCTCGAAGTCATAAGAATTCAAAGAGCAAAAATACAAGACAAAATATATTAGAACTGATGTTATTTGATCTATAAAATGAAATTGCAGGACCATTAATGCAACCATAATGATTACATTAATAGAATTCAGTACCATTATTGAACCAAAAACAATAGGTCAAGAGTAGACTTGCCTCAGCAGATATCGGAGTTTTGGTATAAATAATAATGCCATTCCAACATCTCCGCAGAGGCTGGAAATCAGAGATCACTCACTGGCTTTCAGTCTCAGCGGAGATGTTGGAATGACGTTTTTATTTATGGGAAAACTCCGATATCGGCTGAAACAAGTCTACTCCTGACCTATTGGGGACGATGGCATAGCGTCTCATCCGGCGGCCGTACGCTACAGACGGAAGACGCACTACTCAAAATCTCCGAACTCGTATACAATGCTATGGACGAAAACTGTATCACTACTCGTGCTACTGGCATCGATCCCAATCTGTCATGCTAGACAGAGGAAATACATCTTCTCCAAGACCGGTAAACTTTGAATTTCATTTGATTTGTTCTCAGTTCTACTAGAGCCTCAACGCGAGTCATAATAGGCTCCCCCGTAGGGCTCGATGATCATGGATTCCAGCAGGCTCGCGCGCTTCAGTGTGCGAGAAAAACAACGCTGGTAAAGTTAGAAAAATTTAGCAATGTCAGACGCACGCTGATGCGCACAAGAAAAACGCTTAGACGAAACGGATCTCAGCTTCCAATCATTAAGAACTTCATGAGTGACGCTAGTGCGTACAGGTAGCATCGTCGAGACTGGTACCAGGTTTACGAGTACACGGACAAAGTCAACGCCGACGGCAACGCAACAAGACCTAGAACGCTACGCAGTCTAGGTCGATTATAGTACACTTCATTTATTGAGGTAAGACTCAGACGAAACGAATACTTCCCTCCAATCATTTAGAACTTCAAGAGTAACATGAACGCACACTAGTGTGTCCAGGTATCATCGTTGAGACTGGTACAAGGCTTACGGCTACACGGACAAAGCCAGCTCCGACAGCAACGAAACACAATGTTTACAGCTACGCCTTCTGGTTTAGTAGGAGTACAATTTCTTTATTCATGTAAGATAAAGACTCAGACGAAACGAATTCCTGGCTTCAATAACTCAGAGCTCCAGGAGTTATATGCACGCACGCCAGTGTGCACAGGTAGTATCGTCGAAATTATTACAATGTCTATGGGTTCACGAATTAGATCAACTCCAACCGCGACGCGTCACAAGGTTTTATAGCTACGCAGCCCAGGTCAACCCCAGAAACTACATATGGTCCGTGCACGCGCGAGCAGCCACAGACTGAAGAAAAAACACCCATTCACAAAATCACAAACAGGAACTCCCGCACAAATACACCAGCGTTATTATAGATGACAAAATTGTGGATCGTGAAGAAGAAAGTAAGAGCAGGTTCGTTATGGGCAGAAAAACTGCTCAGATTATTGATTTCGCACTAATTGTGATAAGGGGATAGGGTGGGGGGAGGGGTTACATAGGTCCCTTGGGTTTCAAAAGAGCCCGATGAATCCCGGAGGGTAACTTTAGTCCCCCGGGTCTTCTAGAAATCCCCAGGTCCCTCGAGACCCCTCGTCTCAGCTCATCTTGGCTTGTCTTGAATCATTTCGGCCAGTCTCGGCTAGTCGCGACCAACTCGACTCGCCTCAACATGTTTCGACTCATCTCGACGCATCTCAACCAGCCTCAACGCGACCCTCACCCTCTGTGCCAGTAATCCACGGACTCTAATTAATATCTATTCTACTCAACCATTTCACATATATACATTTTATATGTATGAGTTTTACAGCGTGAGGAGAGGGAAGCAGGGCTCCCAGGGTTCAGAAAGGCCTCAATCGGGACCCAAAATTTCTCAAGGGGGTCCCAAAGGGTCTCAAGGGTGTCCTAAATTGCCCTTGAAGGGTCCAAGTTAGTCCTCCCAAATTCTACTGGTCTTCCAAGTCCCCCGGGTTCCCGCAACCCTCGGGTTCCTCAAGTCCCGCTGGTCCCACGAGTACCCCCTATTCCCAGGTCACCTAGTCTCAACCAGTCTCGATTCGTCGCCTCGCCAGGCAACTCGTCATCACTCGCTTCAACCTGCCTCGACTCGCATCGTTCCCTCCACGCACAGTACCATTCAAGACTCTCACTCTCTAAAGATCAACATCAACATTATTTCACCTATTAGCTATCAAAACGCCTAGCTGTGCTCGGACATTCATTAGGCTCCTGGGAGAGCGCAAATTCTGCCACCGTAGGTTGGACTAGACTAACCAACACACCGCATAGTCCACCTAAGGCCCCTGAAGGCGTCTAACGATACATAATTGTATAACTAATCCAATATTGATCACCATAAAAAAGGGCACAGATAAATAATAGAGCCCACGAAATAAAAATGAATAAAATACTAAAATAAAGTGTTGATGATCCATAAAATTTATAATAATACATCCATCCCATGAAACAGCAGATATTGATGAACATGAAACAGATCGTGATGAACTATATTAGCTGGCTCGCACGCAACATCAATAGTATCATCCTGACAATAGAACACAAAGATAATTTTTTTCTGAGTGGCATGAAGCAAATACTCTTTTCATAACATCTTTTTGTTATCAAAAAAATCGTAACACTGTCAATTTGTTCGTTCGTTTGTATTGACATTGGCTCTCTCACTCACACAGACCCACTTGTTCCATCCCATTCTTAGCTACCTAATGTATTGGGCTTTGCTAATCCAAGTTGGGAATTCACACCAAATATCGAACAAAGAATTTCAATATCTTATCGCAACACCTTATGTCATCAAGAAATAGTGCATACATATTCAGCACTTTAAATTCACTCTGATAGCTCATTCGTCGTGACATGTTTTCGAAAAGAAGAAGATTTTTCCTTTTTGGTTCTACCCTGTCTCAATTACTAAGAAGTTGTGACAAACTCCTTCGAATTAAATATTATTCATTTGCTGATATGATGGTCGTAGCCGGTCATCATTTGTAATTTTAAATTTACTGTGTACAAATTGATTGCAAAAGGAAATTGAAATTGTTTCCATGCCGAATATTAACTGAGAACCCCCGCTATAGCACAGATTGGTCCCTAGTTTGTGCTAGGACCTTAAACCGCACATTTGATTTGACTAAATATTTGAGGTCGTGTAACGTTAACAGCAAACTCGCTATAGCCAGCTAATAGGCCAGCAAGAGTGAGCCCCCTAGGCCCCTGGCGCGAACCAGGGGGCCGATGGGGAGTCGGAAGAAACTCCATTTGGAGGGACCAGCACCACCTCCAGAGCACCGAAGACCAAGATTCCAACGGTCAAGAACATCAGCCTCACCAAGATGACCAGCACAACCTCGGCGGACGACGACCGAAGGGACTGCCGCATCGACGAGCTGACCAAGAACATCCAGGAAATATTAAACATGCTGAGCCAAGTGACCGGCCTCTCTGAACAGAAAGCAGAAGTCTTCGTCGCAGAACCAAGCACAATTGACGATCGTCTAACGAGACTCAAGGGTCATGTCAAGACCATTTTCCTCCATATCCACGAACTAATTAAAAACAAACCAACTAAGGAACCCGCAACTTATACAAGTACCTCCACCTCTACAACTGACGACAACTTTGACAACTCTTCACCTCACCAAAATCCCAACCGAGCTCTAAGGGCTGCAAGGAGGAGGCAATACATGCCATTCAATGAACACAATTTGTTCAATAATAGTTCTACCTTTCCAGAACACCTAAAGATCAAGTTCGACGCCAACGACAGACCGGATATTTGTCCATACACTCTGCGGGAAGAGCTAGGCTCTTCCACTGGCCGCCCAGTCCTGAGCATCGCCACCAGCGGCAAAAAATGCTTTGCCATCAGAGTAGACACAAAACTTCAAAGTGACACAATTCTCTCCAAAAACAGACTTTGTGGAAAGCCATGCAAAATAGAGCCACACCCGACTTTCTCTACAAGTTCGGGTCTGATCTACGTTGAGGATATCCCGAAGGAGGAAATCGAAGAGTACATCACTGGACTCGTTCAGTACGAGAACTGCGTTGTCGAAGCAAAGGTTGCACCGAAGATCAAACCAAGAAGAGAGACTACCACAGCTCTAATACTAAAATTCAACTGCCCCACTCCGCCAAAATATCTGGACATTCCCTTCTGCGCCACCAAAACCGGGGTTAAACCATTTGAGAGACGTCCGATGCGATGTTATAAATGCCAGAAATATGGACACACGAGAGGAAACTGTAACGGTAAGCATAGATGCTCATACTGCTCCCAGGATGACCATGACAAACGAGAAGACCCCCCAGTCATGCCAATCCGAAGAACAGCACTGCTTTTATTGCAAAATAGACGGACACCCCACCGTACACAGAGACTGCCCAGAGAAGGAAAGGGAGAGAGCGATCCTCCAATACCAGATAGACCACGGGGTCTGGCGACAAGAGGCTGTAGTCTCGATGCGCTCTTCCCAAAATGACCCTCCTTCCAGGGAGAGAAGATCGGCACCGTTTCCCACCCACTTCCTCATAACGTTCAAAGAAAGTGGTGCAAACAAAGTTTCCTTTCTAGCCAACCCATTTATAATGATGAAGTCACTCACCGAACAACTAGGAAGAAAACCGAAAGAAATACAACGACAGGGGAAGAAATACCTGACCTACGTCACAGAACGTGAGCAAAGTAACGCTATACAAAAGAATATTTACATCAATAAACTTAAAGTTACAGTTGAAACGCATCCGTCCTTCAACAATACTAAACGGATTATATACACCTCCCGTTACACGCCTACAACAGACCTCAGTGCTTTCGCCGCAGGTCTAGCTGAAGACTAAGGAATTACCGAAGTTCGTCAAGCAACATGGATAAAATCACGTAACGCAAATTCTACTGCATACCGAATTACCTTTCCGGGACGTGACTCACCAGAATTCATAGTAATCCCGAATGAACAAGGAAGAACCAAAACCTCCCAGTAGCAACATGGCCCCAATGTGCAAAAAATGCCTAGAATACGGCCACGTCATCGCATACTGTAAGCCACACACACCCCAACGTTGCAAGAAATGCGCTGGCGAGCACGACAGAAAAGACTGCACAGTCCGCCAACCCAAATGCTACCACTCACTGCTCATGCATCCATGAGGCAGGCGACCGCGACTCTCCAGTACATATGGACCAAAAAGAGATAACAATCACTTAAAATGAACGCAGAGTTACACGGAAGCAAGCTATCCAAATCTGGAAAGACGAAAACCCAAACCGTTTCAATTATAGCAAAGCAGTCAAATCAACAAACCAACCAAGCTCCCCCGACAAAATTCACCCATCAGAACAACATCGTAACAAGACTCCAACACTCCTATCTAGCTGCAGTGCTTCCTCACCCAGCTCTGCGACCGGCTCCGCACCAGAGACGCACAGTTCTAGAAATGATTTATGCAAAGACCTGGAGGACAACGAGATGGATGCATCTCCCGCAATTGACCACACAGCAAGGCTCGCTACTACAAAAACAAAAAGA
>SDVV010043516.1:0-10243 GCA_016164225.1 Gammarus roeselii
CAATACTTTTTTAGACGAAAATGGAGTTCCGTTGTCAAATCTCATGAGAAGGGTTTTTGTGCGTAAGGCAAGAAAAATCTTAAGAATAGCCCAGGAATAGAAACAACAGGAACATGATTTATGACATAATTCTGACGTGGGTCTCAAATACGTTGGTTGAGGACGCTCTGTTTGTATTGAAGTTCAGAACAACCGATGCAATGGTTGTATCTCTTGAAATGGATTTGAAGCCCCTGAACCGGTGGCAGCCTTTACAACCGATTAGTGATTAGATAATAGATTGAACATAATCATGGGCAACCTGGATCATAAGAGAATGTGATAATGGGTAATGTGTCTAGGTAACTCTCTGTGAAGTTTAATGGCAATGTTCACACTAAGTATCTAATTGGACTCGCCGTGAGCCTTGTTCACATTGGGGAAACACGTTATGTTAGAATTGAAATACGAATCACGTTTGCACTTGGCGGCACTGAACGACTGCAGGATGTTGTTGTATCATATTATACTTAGGGCATTTCCCTTAAAGTTGTAATCCAACAATTGTGTGTGTTTGCTTGCTCTTTTTTGTATGTATTCCAAGTTCAGCAACTTGGGCTGCTTTCGCCCCAGTAACTCATGACTCATAACTTTAGAAGAATTTTGAACACATTTGAATACACTTGCTGGGGCAGAAACATTGTGAGGCGATGGATATTTCTATGTAAGATCTAAGTTGAGTTAGCATCAGCAAATACTTTACTCCTGCACAGATACAACATAATGCAATAAATATTTAGAATAATCGGAAGACGTCCATGTATTCCTGATTGAACGATGCACGGGACTTGGGACATTATATTGTTTGTCGCAATATTTCACATGTTCATTGTCTGATCATGGCTTGATACAGTTGAAAAGATGTTACGCTGCTTCATCGTTACATGAATAGAAGCCAAACATTAAGGTTGATCAAAAAATCTAACTATTTAGTTTGAAATGCGACCCATATTTTTTACGGATAAATAAAAGCAATAAACTGTCAGACTACACAGGCTATTGGGGCTATTGGGGAATTCACATTTGAGAGCCACGGGTTTGAAACTCTAGCAAATTTAATTTGGCAATTGGGTTCGTTAAAAAATTAATTGAAAAAAATAACTGTTAGACAAGAAATCCTAAAAGAATATCATGCTGTCTTGTTTTGGAAATTATTGCGTAATTTCAACAGTCACAAGTTTTGTTATTCGTATACTCTGATCAAAACAGCTTGAAATTCGACCAATAATTTTGCAGTATATGACAAATATGCATATATGATTGGTTGTTGTCTTATATAACTGAACATATAAAAAGAAAACTCATTCATTTATGCCATGTTATATAGAATAATATGTATTAATTCATAATAATTTGTTTCATATGGTCCATTTCTGAAAACAATTTCTTACATATCGACTCGGAAATAAATGAAATACTGCTCTAATAATAGCAACCTACCAGCTCCAGCAAGTAAAATCACCTTGCAGAAAAAGAACGGCAAAAGCGAGGGTGACCGACCATTAATTGTTTAATTAGATCTTAGTTTATTCATAGTCGTGCACTGGGGTTGCTAAATTGAAACTTTAGTTATCAATAAATGAAAGGATTTCAGTCCAACATATAAGTAACTAAAAAGTGTTTTATTCCAGTTGAACGGAGTGTATCCTACCCTAATCCTTCGCACATCATGATAATAAAACAGTCATGAGCTCAGAGTTCAACATCATATGCAGCAGAATTTTGGTAAACAAAATACACTAAATATGCACAAAAATCACCAAACGACTCTAATCAATTTAAGAAGATTTTAATTTATCTGATTTTAACCTGTATATAATTTCTTCGTGTCCAAAAAACTGATGGGCAGCAACATTACTCACTAGAAAAGTTGCAGCTTCGTCAGTTGTCTTCCATTCTCTCTACAGCGACAGTGCGTGGAGGCCACGTGTCGTTCACAGATATTGTGAACGGATGTATGGGTCTTATGGCTACGTATTTTATGGACAGTACTGAAAATGAAAAGTATCCAGTATACGTACCGCAATGGGAGATCCCGAGTTCTAAAATTAGCGGCAGAGCACATTTATTTTAAGAACCTGGGCTCGAAACTGACTTAGGAAGGGACTTAGGGAGGAGGATGGGGAGGGGACTTAGTGGAGAAGAGAGGAAACGGAGGTGATATATTGAGTAAACAAATCGCGTAAAAAGTTTGGGGGCGCTGAATGGTGCGATAAGGTCTAAATCATAGGTGTTTAAGTGAAGGGTGGTTTGTGTGATAGGGTACTTGATCTGACTGTGTTGAATGGACATAATAACTGCTCTAATAATAGAAACATTGTCACTAAGACAAAACTAATGCCACAGTGACGACACGGTTGATGATTGTAGTGGAGAAATGTGTTAGGAAGGAACCTGAGAATACCAGTTCAACATTCATCGTCGCCTGATCAACGTATATTTGTCGGTAGCAATAGCTCAGAGCACATCGCCCATCACATACAAAAGCTTCAGTGTCTGAGTGCCGTACATCGGTTTATCGTCGATAATCCGGCCCTCCAGTGGCTGAGCGGACATAACACACATGATTGGAGCATTATGTCCTATTCGCGGAACTCAAAGGCTTCCCCGTGAAAGGCAATCTCTTGATGAACTGGACGGCCGGGGAGTGTCGGGAGGGCCCGGCACCTATGATCAAGCCAGGATAAACAAGTGTAAGCTGTTCAGGTCTGCGCCTGCTATCGGTCGGTCTCAGTGCTTACTTATGATCCGGAGTGAGTTGACAGGCCCTTTGGAAGACTTTTTCCCTATAGGGCTTTGATTTGTGTGTGTGTTAGCGTATGCAGTTGATCCTATAGATTGTATTGCAGGTGGGCACCCACAAGCTGGGAGGGAGAGGTTCGTGTTTGTGTGTTAATGGCTTTATAAAGCTTTAAAATTTCCAGACTCATTCCGAATGCAGGTAAATAATAGTACGTATCCTCAGTACTGCTAGCAAAAATTGGTGCTTATCCAAATTAAATCCAGATATGAATGCTGATGTTCACATTTTTCTGTTTTACGGCTTTGACGTACAACGGCTCACGTGAACTTCTCCTACATGATCAGGTAATTCATTCAAATCATTTATTTTTAACTCGGATATCTTCTCACCATATCCTGAGATGATAATGATGGGCTTGTGCCTCCATAGCAGTTGAACAGTTGAACGTTCCATGAGTAACGACCATCAAAAATAAGTATAGAAGATATATAAGTTTATACATTCTATTTACCTTACTATATTCAACTGATTGTTGTTCGCTGTAATCAATCTGTTAATCTGACATTGAGGCGGTCGCTCACACGGATCACTTAAAAATGTGTTTGAGCGCATGATATGATATTTTATACAGAACATCAAAGAACTATCTAAACACACATACTTTAAGCCCCAGTGCAAAGGCTGCGGCAATTCTGACTGCAGAGGGCTCTATCTGCGGCTGGAGGAGGTGGTGTGATAGGAACACTGGCCGGTACTTTCCATCATCTCTTCCCCGCTCTAATCTTACCACACCCGTCAGCGGCTACAGCTTTGAATCAGTTAGAACACACATCCACGATCTCTTCCCCGCTCTAATCTCACCACACCCGTCAGCGGCCACAGCTTTGAATCAGTTAGAACACACAACCACGTCAGTATAACTTCCCACGTCATCCATGTTTACTTTAAGGGAGGATGGAAAACATCCCACTATCATTTTTCAATAACTACCTCGTTAGATTTATAGTCTCTCACCTTTCTCTCTACCATGATACTCGCTCACCTAGATATGTATCTACTCTACACTCGAGACACATCAACTTCCCTCATATTACATTCAACAGTTGAAAAGTCGAGGTTCCACTGAACTCAATGCCTTCTTTTTAGCATGTATTTTTTGCAAGCACTACATATACTGGCAACACGTGATGCAAATACGGAGTACCTCTACTGCATTCAAAAATCTCTTCCCCAGTTTTATTGTACCTTGGTTTCAAAATCTATCGCAGTCCCGTTTAGATAATTGACCTGAACACATCATTTTGTTACCTCTAGAACTGCTCGCATCCATGTTGGTCCGCCTTACCTTCTTTGAAGGCCCACCAATCAAATGAAAGCAATACAGAAAGATATACAAACAATATTTTCTGCCACCTCACCCACCAATCAGCCTGGGCCAAGACTTCATCGGACATATATACGTGTTATATTTACAGATATAAATAAACAAATATTCTCATATGAATTATCCACTGTTTCACTAATACCGCCCTGTTTAAGTATCAACGAGTTGTGGATGGTTTGCTCGGTTCCTGCGTTGACGTTATGACCTTATAGACCTTAGCGTGGAAATATGTGGATTTTACCAGCCATGTTATATCATATCTTCTAGCAACCCATGGAAAAAGTTAGATGAAGTGGACCTCTCACAGTGGATGTTCGAGGGTTGGTCTGACATTTTTTTAAATGATTAGATTTAAAGTGGGTTTGCAACATGGGAGCTCTTGAATGAATATCTTTACATGAGCTCTGTTGCAGTATAATACTCCAGTGCAGTCGTACCCAAGCCCAATCTTCAAACGGTCTCTAATATTTTCGACCGCGGGTACCAAGATGTTTTGAGAACCTAATAAAGTTTAAACGGTCAGGGGTTCGAATCCTGGTTAGGTTGATGGACTTTATTAATAAGAGCGTAGCATTGCTTTTTTACCGAATATCTGTACACTTCGGTTACCTACTTGAATTTAAAATAATTTTTGTAAGTGGAGCACAATACGTATGAGAAACCGGCTTGTGAAGTATTCGTCCTGATGCAAATGTTGCAGTTTTTTTACTTCAACTGATCGAATGGTGTTCGTACGCACGCTATTTAACCCAAATTGAATGAAAGCTCTTCCCTGTATCAAACTTCATGGTACTAAACTTCAGAACACACGAATACGAAGGTGAATTAATATCATAAACCTTGGACGTGTTCATTTATGAAGATGTTGCTACAAATTTATTTAGTCAGGTATTGAAATTCCACCCGTCTGTGAAAGTATAAAAATGAATGAGCATCGTGGGTTATCGTAAACAGAGCATGCAGTCAGAAACATCCAATAATGTTGACAACCGGTGCATGCCATCGCATACCAGTGTTTGTAGGTAGACTTTACCCATAAACGTTATGCAGGGCCAATCTCCGTATTCCCACGTTTTGATTCCGCATTTGCGTAGTTGTGCCGGAATGAAATAAAAAAGATATCTAAAAAAAATCATACATGTAAGTTATTATTTTCATTTACGATCTGGGTTAGTTAACAATACACGAACACACCGGTAATATTTATTTAAATGTTTTTCTTAAACACAAATGACAGAGACTTACCGGGATCAAAACGTTCCCAAAAGAGGCATAGTATGGCATTAGGTCACATCAGCCTTAATGATCGGTGCAACAGAAAAAAAATCTATATGCGGGAAACAGTTAAATTAATTCACCAACATTCGTAAACAATTTGTCAACAGTATCTTTATACTTTATCACCAACATTCGTAAACAATTTGTCAACAGTATACAACAATATCTTTACACTTAATCTGTAATAGCGTCGTCTGCTATCAGTTTAACTGTTTGTTCGCTAAGTCCAAGTCACATATGTCATGATATACACCGTCGCCCACACAAACTATCCCTGCGATGACGCCTTGCCTCCGTGCCCGTGCCCAGTGTAAATCTCTTCAGCCACGCGTCACACTACCCTGACGCAACGACGGCCCACAGGACACTGACTGAGGCATCGAGGCATCCCGCGCACGGCTTCCACGCGCATCTATATCCTACCCTAAACGGGTACTGAAAACCGCCCTAAAGTCAGGAATGTCTTTTCTTTAATGTTGCTACAAGTCAACGCAGCAAATATATGGACTTGATTTATCATGTGATGCTTCTAAGATACCGTGGTCGTACATTGGATACCAGATTTTAAACATTCCATAAGCATCGCCCAGTCATTGCTGTATTCATGTAGATAGAAGCAACTTCGTTATTCAGTAAACGTGGTGAGCAATTCCACAAACGGTTCTTAGGGCGTCACCTCTTAAAGTTGAGGCTTATGACGGAATTAAATGTTCTTCTTACTAGTGTTGAAAATACAGCTTTTGGCGTCACAAACCTCCAACCGCAACAGGTAGTAGTATCACGCAAACCGTCCTCAAATTTTTACTGCATCGATAAGTGCATGGATCTACAAAAAAAAATCTGGACACTGGGGCTTCAAAATTGAAAGCGACGACTTTACTTGGCGCGAGAATGGCAAAGTTTTCAAGGAACAAGAAACAGAACGCGATAACACAACCACCAGCTTTGGGAAGTGTAGCCTTTTAAGGTGACATAATAAAATCCATGTATTTTTGAAAACTGCTCAAGATTTTCTAATAACACTTTTCTAATAACACTCTTCTAATAACACTCTTCTAATAACACTCTTTTAATAACACTCTTCTAATAACACTCTTCTAATAACACTCTTCTAATAACACTCATCTAATAACACTCTACTAATAACACTATTCTAATAACACTCTTCTAATAAAACTCTTCTAAACACTCTTTTAATAACACTCTTCTAATAACACTCTTCTAATATCACTCATCTAATAACACTCTTCTAATAACATTCTCCTAATAACACTCTTCTATTAACACTCTTCTAATAACACTCTTCTAATAACACTCTTCTAACAACACTCCTCTAATAACACTCTTCTAATAACACTTCTAATAACACTCTTCTAATAACACTCTTGTTATAACACTCTCCTTATAACACTCTTCTCATAACACTCTCACGTAAAAGAGCGGAGCGTCAGTTTGAAAGGACAGGGTCATGCAGGTCAAGCTAAGCAAACAATTATCCCACAACAAAAATATTGCATAATGAGCATTTGCGTCGATCGCTGTCTCAAATTGAACGTTACAACCTGAAAACGTGACGGGTCGCTAGCGTAGGTATTATTCTAGGGTATGGAGTGCGGATTCTTGTAGAAGTTTTGATCGACAGTGTTCGGTTATGACACTGAGCTGAAGTGAAGAGGCTCTAGTGCGCGTGTGATGAAATATTTATCGGGCAAAAGCTGGTCTCCCAACGTGATTTAGGGTTAACTATAAGGAAGGTATCCCAGAACAACGGGCTTAAGGTTAACTATAAGGAAGGTATCTCAGAATAACGGATTTAGGGTTAACTATAAGGAAGGTATCCCAGAATAACGGATTTAGGGTTAACTATGAAGAAAGTACCTTAGAATAACGGATTTAAGGTTAACTATATGGAAGGAATCGCAGAATAACGGATTTAGGGTCAACTATAGGGAATGTATCCCATAATAAAGGATTTAGGGTTAACTAGAAGGAAGGTCTCCACGAATAACGGAATGTTTGCATGGAAATCGTAACGAAACGAAATTTATCATTTTCCTTACCGCGCAAAAAATAAACTAATGTTGACATAAATCTTATAACGACCAATTCCGTTTCTTCCATTAAAATACTTAACAAAGTTGAATTGACTTCATTACTTCTTTAAATAGGGCGATATTAGAGCTCAATTAAGATATGTTTTTTTTTAATAAGCAGCTCTGAACAACGGATCGTTTCGGAAACCATACAGACGTTGAATTTCAAGTATCATTTCTTGGTAAGTATACCAAGAAATGACTAAGATCAGATTTTGTTTTGGAAAAATTAAAAGCGAATCATGAAAAAAAAGACATGGAGTCCAGCCTTGGTTACTCTTCTTCAACTTGAGGCATCAAATATCGTAACCCTGTATTGTTGGCATCAAATATCGTAACCCTGTATTGTTGGCATCAAATATCGTAACCCTGTATTATTGGCATCAAATATCGTAACCCTGTATTGTTGGCATCAAATATCGTAACCCTGTATTGTTGGCATCAAATATCGTAACCCTGTATTGTTGGCATCAAATATCGTAACCCTGTATTGTTGGCATCAAATATCGTAACCCTGTATTGTTGGAAATCTGTTAGCAGTTTGAAGTGTCGTACCTACAAAAGTCGAATGGTAAAAGCTGGAAAATTGTTCGAATTGCGATTTATGGTCAACGAAAGCGAATTAAGAGGGAAGCCGCCTTGGGCTCTGCCGATGAGGCTGCTTGCTAATTGGAGCCACAACATGTCAAATTCCTTCCATAGCTGCTAATTCCAAGGCACAGTTTATACTAGCACTCTCAAAAAAGGCGTGATGAGAAAAAAAATCTAAGTTCAGAGGTACAATTACAATTCCTGACTGTGATAAAAGATGGGGCAGACGGGTGGACGGCTGTCAGCAACCAGAATAACCGATATGTGTTTGAAAGACCAGGCCACAACCATACACAAATCGATAGGGCTTAATAAAAGTATTATAACAGCACTAAATACGAAAAGAACATAATCGAAACCTTTGATGAGGCTACCATGATGAAAAAAACTCAAAATGGCAATTGCTTCAGGGAACCTGTCGTTGCACAGATTCTCATCAGTCGCCGTCGTGAGCTTGAACCAAGACCAAGCCACTTGTAGCCGGACTCAGACGAAACTGAAGTAAACATACAACCAATCACATACACCGACAATTTTCGTTCAGAGCCGATAGTTGATCATTCACATTAATTGGTTTAGATTGTGAATTTCCCTATACGTATTATGAAAAAGTCTTGACAATTCTTCAATCACCTTAGATATCGGATAGATTTTGTCTGCTCAATACTCCGTCTTAAAAGTACTGATGATGACTTAAAATAGGACGCTTAGCCCTGAAGTGGAAGCACAGCCTTGATACGTGACATGCAATCCTCGTACGTCAGTCACGGCAGGTGAGTAAGTGACGCCAACGTGGGAGGGTTGAGGACAGTGGCACTCGAACAGGTTTGGTCAAAGTGTGTGAGACGAGGACTGTAACATACCCAGCAAGTGGGGTTAAAGTTGAAGAGCTCAGGATTAGCCACCAGCAGGTGGGGTTAAAGTTCAAGAGCTGAGGACTTGCTACCAGCAGGTGGAGTTAAAGTTGAAGAGGAGGACATTGACAGCAGCATGTGAAGAAGAGCTGAGGACATTGACACCAGCAGGTGGTTTTAAAGTTGAAGAGCTGAGGACATTGACACCAGCAGGTGGGGTTTAAAGTTTAAGAGAAGAGGACATTGCCATCAACAGGTTGAGTTAAAGTTGTTTGTAGAGCTGAGGATGTCGATAGGCGGGGTTTAAGTTGAGGAGATGAGGACATTGTGGGGCTAAAGTTTAAGAATGAGAGAGTTTAGGTATGTGCCTGACACTGACACCAGTAAGGTTTAAACCATTCTCGGCATTTGCACTAGCACGGTAGAAATGATACTCGGCATTGGTACCTACACGTTTCAAAACGTTGTCTCGCAATGCCACAAGTTACCATTGATTTTACGGGGAATGAAACTGAGACAATTTCACATCAATATCGTTGGTCGGTGGCTTTCTCTTGACGGGCTGATATGCGATGTTTCGAGAATCATCGCTGCAAGCTATTTCCTACTACAACCTTCCCTTCTTGATGCTTTGCAACACATACTACAGTGATACATGATGATATCTTTGACGTTCAACTTCAGAACAAACCAATCTTCCTACTATAAAAAGGCAACCTAGCAATCTTCTAACACTTGTTAACAAAAAGTGGCGAGTGGTGCCTTCCAGCACTTATAAATCCTTGTAAACAAAAGATGGCGCTTAAGAGGGAGATTTCTGCAGAGTGACACACGAGCAGATGGGGTTAAAGTGGGAGGACTGCTTGGGGACGTGGGCTACCGAACATTACAGTGCTTCCAAACTTTAGATTTTTGACTACTATGGCCCTCGAACATTGGCGGGGTCGAGGTGCAAAATTTGATGACAGTGACCCTCAAACAGGTGCAGCCACGCGTTGTGGCTGAAGTCTCGGACAAACGAGAATGGGGAAGGTGGAAGGGGGGGGGGGGAAGGGGGGGGGGGGGGGGGGGGTGGTCGAAGAGGATAGTTACTCGAAGTGTAACTCTCTGAAGCACGTCCTGATCGATGATTCCGAAGATCTGTACACATCAGCTCAATGATTTTCATGTCTCATTTTTACACAATCACTGCAGGAACAATAAATAACTTCTCTGGTGTACAGAATTTGTAAATACTTATTTGTATACATATATATATATA
>SDVV010043517.1:0-10243 GCA_016164225.1 Gammarus roeselii
TATACATACATTTATGTGTGTGTATAAAATGAATATCCGTTTCCCTGAATGGAGGTATTTTCCTTCACTGCTTGATTGACGTTAATGGATCCGACCGGACCACGCCCAGTGGCCTGTTCCGGCAACAGCCAAGGTTTTCTGTTTCTCAATGCATTTTCTAAACACAAAAGGAACGGAAATTCAACAAAGTCAGGGGCTCAACATGTACGCATGTATTCCTGGTCACGAAATTCTGAGTGTGTGTTCCACGCACTGGAATTCTGACGAATAGAAGGAATATTGGTTCAAATAGTTGAACTAGTAATAACGGACGGTGCCTTTCATATAGTAAAGCAAGTAGTTCTTTCGGACGGTGCCTTTCATAATATGGTCAAATTCTAGACGAAAACCTGAGGTCACGCTATCTGCCAAAATAGAAATGAAATAAATGTAACAAGTATGCTTAACCTGGGAAGAAGAAAAGTCACACATAACGAGTATGGCAGAGGCCCTTTATTACGTTTACTGGGAGAACACCCTCTGCCGACACAAAAAGTAACTCTTCCAGCATCCCTGTGTTAATGATATCCTGGCTCGAACAAGATAGTTGCTAAAGAAATGTTCGGATGTGGCATTGGGTTTAGTTGCATTGCATTACACCTCAGTACATAGTCAACAGAGCGTCAATAATTTTGTATCAGAACAAAAATATTAATGTTAACTGAAGGTGGTATAAATCTTTACCTCGTCTTTCAAAATGAAAAACGCAAGTTTGCTTAGTCGTGTTATTTTCGGAGATCTATGGGCATTGTTCGTGGAAATATTTGTCGCTGACTAGATAGAGTGAGCAATGAATGTTGCTTGACATGAAATGCATTCCAACTTTTCAAACCAAATATTCTCATCAATGAAAACATGTAAGAACAATTCCAAAACCAATAGCCTCGTTTCAGAGAGAACGTTATGAGGTATGGAATACTATCACACCGACGTGCATTGAGTCTATGGAACTCTGCTACACAACAGCAGTCAACCGCGAGTTTATCATCTTCAGAAGAACAGCATTCTATCGCTAACTAGCTAAACCAAGAGCCACTCTAGCTAAACCAAGAGCCAATCTGAGTCAAAGGTGATAGGGCAAACAGTTGCATTAAAAAAAAACTAAAGCGTACAAGAGTTCGTTTTCCACTTGATGACTTCATGTGGTAGGTAAAACACGTACGTGTCGCTAAATAATATTTGTGCTGGAGGGTAAAGACTGTGCGCTCCGAGTAGCAGTGGACTTTGAAGTGACGTACCAAATATATTCTGGTAAATGTGTGCCCGTAGTTATTCCACAGAGGTATTGAGGAGCACACCATCCAAGATTTATATGTTATTGTTAAAAATATATTTTGTTATCCCAATGAAGGGTAAGCGTGTCTGTGTGTCCACGCGGGCTGAATTACCTGTACTGGAATTCGCAGCCAGTGAATATCGGTGCACGACATTATTTTCGTAGTTATTCACTAAAGGAAATGGGTTTGAAATGATAGCTTGGTCAACAACTTCAGATCTAAAATCTCACACAAAACGTGACGGTTCAATGGAGAAGTTAAGGGTACAAAATTCAATTTCTGAAAAGATGCTCACTTATTTCCTAGCATGAAATGGCATCATCCTTTCACTACTGCTGAGTAATACGATAATGAATTTGTGGGTTTCTACTGGTGATTTAAAGAAGTAAATGGTAGCACCACTATGAGGGTGGCGATCTTACTCTATTCATGCTTATGGGGGAGCAAATATATATAATGCTCATTCAGATACAGTAAATCGGACATAATATTCCAATTTAGTTACAAGTGCTTTTCAAGCTTCCTAAAGGGCTTCTTTCCATAATTATCAAGTCTTCAAAGAAAGATTCGGGAAACGAAAGACAACGGCTTTCACAACGTTTGGGTTCATTTAAACTAACGTTTAGGTTGTTATACTGTAACCATCTTCAGAGTAAAATAGGTCTGGAAGAAAATAAAAACAAGAAAACACACTTTGGAAAAAAATCTTGCTAACAGAAGTGAAAATTCAATTAATAGTTCGTAAATAAATTACATTGTTCAATTTACAAACCATTCGACCGTCGACCGTCAACTACTGAGAATCATTCTACGAAATCATGGCAAGCTCTCCGATGACCACAGAATCATAACATTAACTGGATTTTACAAGCCATACAAACTCTTTTCATTATTCTCACTCAGACCACGAAAAATGAAAGCTGAAAAGACGCAGGTGGTGTACCGCTTCACGTGCCCAGTTGATGGCTATAGTGCCCAACATATCGGACACGCCAGTTGCACTTTAGAGCGTGTAAGGAAGCAACACCGCTACAGCAATAGCAGCATCCACTGGCACTTCACTGAGGATCAACTATCTCCCGTCCACAATATCGTAACTGACTGATTCTCGATCATGTGTTTCTTACTGGTAGATTAGAACTGAGAATAGCGGAAGCAGTTGTGATCAGACAATTGAATCCTTTCATAGATGTTATAAGTCAAGAAATGTAATAAACATATAGATATAATTGTAAAATGCATTGGACGCCAGTCTACATGAATATTTTGATATTCAGTCCACATTCTCACAATGCATTTTTCATCAATGTCATTTTACGGTAATTCCAATATGGGATTTCAATATCTAAAGGTGCAATAATTATTCATATGTTTTTTCTTCTTGGTCATCTTTCAACATTTTGGTGATGATAGATGCACTGAGAAAAAATAAATAAATGGTGGTGGAGGCCTTCGAAAAAATAAATCTGCCTAAGATTTAAATTATTTCAAATTAGATTTAACCTTGTTTTTATTTTCTTGTAGACCGCTTTACTCTGAAGATGGTTACAGTATAGTAACATAAACGTTAATTTAAATAAAACCCTACGTTGTGATAGCCGTTGTGTTGTTCATTCCCCGAATCGTTCTTCGAAGACCTAATATTTATGGGAAGAAGCATTTTAGGAACCTTGAAAACACTTGAAAATAAATTTGTATGATGCACTTTGCTATGTTTATGCACAGTTATGTCAACAAATACATCCAGCTAGAGGCTGGAGTCAAATTTTGATGGTATAGAAAGGTTTATTGTGCATATATACTGCCTTCGCAGTAATGAACACACAATGAAACCACCGCACAATCGAACATAAAGAACACCCATACATGCCTAGACATCAATGAGCAAGATGGGAAACTGTCTTACTTTGTCAGCATTTGGCAGTGTTTCTTCACCAAAATCTCGATTGTGCTTAAAAGAGTGCAAATAACTTTGACCATCCAATGTTATTCATACCGAAACAGATATGTTGTAAACTGTGTCATTCAAAGAACCGCCGAATATTAGGGGAGAACACGACTACAGTTGCGAATAATAGTCGTGCTAACTGGCTTGGCCTTGATAATTTCCTACCTTCATCTCAAGTTGCAAGGCTTTCTGACCTGGTATCCTGAATTTCCGGTTGAATTTTTTACTAGGATTTATTTTGTGTCCAGGAATAAAACAAATTCCGGTCTTTTATTGGATAACAATGCGCGGCTAAATCACATCGAAGGACGGACGAACGAATGAATACACCACCATGAACTGTGAAGTTTCGTCGCATGATTTTTTTTGGTTTCAGGTGCGTCACCCAGCTGTTCAAAATCGTGTCGCTTCATGCTTAACTAGCAAATGGGTCAAACCGAACTTGCTCATTTCCGTAAACAAAAGAAAGGGTCCCCGAATTTAACCAACAATGTGAGAGAGAACTCGGATGGCCGAAGATTGCTCATGATAGATAAACAATCCTCCAATCTTGTTTTATTGAGTTCAAACTTCTTTTGTACATGTAAATGTCTGGAAAGAGGTAGCATTATATACAGATATGTTTTGTGATAGTGGCGAAATGAGAAAGCGCGGCATCGTTTGTTTACTTTTACGACTGTTCAAACTCAACGTTACAGCTGCCTCCACTTAGTTTATGGATCCTGGTGTCTCGTCCGTGTAAGAAAAGGGTTCATAAATTTGCTGGTTTGACAGCAGAATATCATATCAAATCGCCATTGTTCTATTGTTCTGTTGTTTTACTCTAAATTGTTCATGTTAAAGATCACCGACGAAGCAAAGGAAGCTTAATGGAAGTTCAGGAATCTCTGCGTACGTAACCGCAGATAACCATCAACATGACAAATGAATGATAATGGCATGTAGTGAACAGATATCCGGCTTCGTAGTGGCTCTCAGGGGGAAATGAGGCTCAAATCAAAGCAATTCATAGTAGCTCGAAGAATCAGTCCCACATAAACTATATCATCACATAACCTGTCTTCCCTTGAAAATAATATCTGAGACTTTTTATCTGAGTTTCTTTGCAGCAGCATTGTATCAACAGTTAGCACGTCGTGGTTGCTGATTGCTATGCACCAGACGCTGGGGTGGAGGTTGGTAAAGTGATTCCTCTCGTTCATTTAGCGGTGACTGCAGCCATGCTGTCAGCCTCCAATACAGCAGATTAGCTGCATAAGTTGATATTACAACTTCAACTTAATATATATACGCAGATTATAACTTATTGATTGCATGAAAGAATATCCGTGGATTAATCAGATGTTACTAAAACTTTGCCGAGTTTTTTTCAAGATTGTCTGTACTTTGGTAATTCTAAACAATTTCATACTTATTGAGTGTATTTAACCCGTTCGCGTATTATCACGCTGATTTCCCTTTTTCCTCATTTAGAAAAATCAGAACTCGTAGTTTTGTGGGACGAATAGCTGCGACTAGGAAGGGTATCCATTGCTAAATTCATCATCCCACGATGATGAATTATCCACAGATAATTAAATTGGTGTTGAAAAACCTGGCTTTATATATTTACCCTATTCATTGCTTCCCACTTTTGGACCTAAAGTAATGCAATTCATTTCTGAAGAAAAATTCCTTTTCGTTTGTTCTGTTCAATCTCAGTTAGGAACGTGGGGATGCATGTTGGGCTTAAGTAGAATTCCTTGCTTCATTTTTAGATGTTGGACAGTGGATAAAAATATTTCAAGGAGTATCATCTACTGCATATCACTTTGCAAACCACATGATTTAGCGCAATGAAATAGGGTGACTTCACTTGCCAATTGATCAGAAATTTTGTAGAGAACACGCTGTACATGATACTATAAAAGTTTGTGCTCTCATAAATTTTCCGTCATCTCTGTAACAGAATTCTTCTCCCGTCCTACTTACTGATATATTTAAATTTTTATGAGCCTAACCCAATAAATCCATAGAATTCAGAATTTCGCCATAATATATTGCATCGTTTTTAACAGAACCTTTATTCGCATGTCTCAATATTGGTCGTATCCACAAGTCGCGCGACTTTAATGGAGCTTTGATGACGCTGGTCCGTTCAAAATAGACTTTGACAGAGCAAGATTATGATTTATATCCAAGTGCTGTTTACGAAGATAATTTGTATTTCAAGATGCTATTATTGAAACTGTTGTCTACTCGATGCAACGTCGGCGGCCTCATCAGTGTGGTCTTCGTTTTGGCAGCCTGATCCATCCCCGTATGTTTGTGAGCGACCACATGGTGATCTTGGGCTGATTGTGTCTTATACAATCTTTTGTCGTTATCATGCTCACCTTGGCGTCGGACACGACAACCACCACATAAAAACAAGTGTTGGAAGACAACAACAGGATTCTTGGCCCAAACTAGGTTAGCTTGTAATAGTAAAGAGGATAGCTTTGAAGTAGAATTTCTAAGACAGCACCACGAATCGCCATCATGTATCTGTGTAGAATGTGATGTAAAGAATAAATGAAATGAAGTTTTGTAGTAGGAAATGTCATTCAACGGTGATACGCGGAACAACTCAATTTTGCACATGAGGAGAAAATCACCGACCCACGATGTTGATTTGAGATAATTCCAGTTTCATTCCTCGTTAAATCAATGCTCGCCGTTCATCGCTGGACTACGTTTTGCAATAGCTGACTCTTACGTCCGACACTGTTGCTGAAACAAACTTCAAACCTGAAACTATATAGCGGAGGTTCTGTTAGAATTTGTGAAGACGTGACTGAAGCATTTCGATTATACGGCTGTTTCCAACTTCTTTGGAAGTTTCATCCACGCCTCGACAACTCTATGCAAGAAAACGTACGCATTATGACCACTCTGAAACGCTTACCAACGATTATACAACCATTATTCCCGATCATTCTGTTTGCATCTTGAGTGCAAGGCATGTTCGGTCGGCGCTTTACTTGCCATTCATAATCTTCCCAACTTTGATCATGTTATTTCGATCTCGACGCTTCTTCAGTGAATCAAGGATGAGATTGCAAAGTCTGTTTTCGTCCAATTTATTCTGCAGCGTGGGAATGAGATTAGTAGCTCTTTGTAGAACTTTCTCTATTTTAATGAATTTCTTTCCTTAGATGTCGAGACCATTATTGGACTGAATACTCGAGATTCTGTCTGGTACGAGATAGTACGGGAAATCATATCTAGCATTTCTTTTTTGCTTTTTTCGCAGCATGGTTACATTGCTTATTGTTTTTTGAATCGTTACTAAGGATGACCCATAGAATTCTCCCTCTTCGGTGATAGGAATCAGTTTCTTTCTAGAAATAGATTATTCGTGCATGGTGTTGTAATGACCTTGGTGCATAACTGAACAACTGTCGACATTGAATTTTATAGGCCATTTTTCTGACCCCTCGACCATTTTGTGAAAATCTCTTTAGATTTGCTGACAATCAAGTTCCGCTTGCACTTTCCTTCCTAGCCTTGTATCGTTTGCATCCCTGCCAATGACCAAGCCCGTGATAATCAAAATCGTTTTGAATATCATGAAAAAGATTGGACCTAAACAGATCCTTCAGGCACGCTGCTTGTTACATTACCCCGATGGGAGGAGGTGCCGTTCAGTACGACTTTCTGCTATTTATCCGAGAGCCACCGTTTTATCCTGTTATTTTGCTCGCCTTGAAGTTAGACTAATAGGTCGTAAGGACACATTGATAAAGCTGCAGACATCGTCCGTCGTAGTCGGACGGTCATGTCTCCCAGCATCGACCGTAATCTGAAAAAAATGCATGATATGATGCCTGAATTTAAGTATGATAATTTAAATATAAGAATGGATTTAAAAAAAATCTCAAGAAGAGTTGGATTGTTCAGTCATTGCTAACGTTGAATATAAAAGTTTGATAACACAACTAATTTCACAATACCAGCCGGTGGACAAGACCATGTAATCATTTCTACACAATCTGGCCATATCCAAGTGGACAGTCTACCTTACTGCATTGCCAGCCTCGGGTGCTGCATGTTGTGAGTTCGAGACTCGGAAGGACACGGCGGCCTCGTAGCGAGGCCATTGAGCACTTCTCCCTCCACTGTCAGCCTAACTTAGACACACTCTAAATTAACGGGGAACTGTTGCGCGTACAGTATACACATACAAAACTTAACATAATGAAGCCCTTAAATTTGATGCATAAAATGCATTACGTAAGTAAGTTGTGTTGCGCTGACTGATATTGCAGTCAGTGACACAAGGGTGCGTGAGATCTGCGTCCTGTGAACGAACAAGGTCCTAAATTCGACTGTGCATCCTTCCTCTTCATGAGATTGAAGCAGGTTAATACACCCTCATACTGAGTGGACCAGTCATGATATTTAGGATATTCAGTACTGAAATATCCTAAATTTGAATTCATAACGTTGCATTGAATTTCTGTTCCCTACATGGGCTTTGGAATAATGCATTTCTTAATATGATTATCAAATAGCTGTTGAAGTGCTAGCGATTGGAGAAAGTCAATGTAACTATTAGAAAATCTCAAGCCATAGATTAAGAAGCAGAAACAAAATTGTTTATGGATGATGTAGTACTAACTAGAGCTCTCAAATAATAAATTGCATGGCAAGAACGATTGGCATTAGGCTTACAAGTCACTTATAAATCAAATTTCAAGCTTTGAAAATTCAATAGTAAAGGCGATCTCTTGACATTCTTCTTCTATTCCAACACATAAAAATAATGCCCCATCTTGTTAATACACGGACGCCAATGTCGGAAATGTAATCAAATTTCCGAATTCTGTACAACCATTTAATTGCTTATACAACCATTTAATTGCAATCATTCCACTTAGGCCCTGAATACCTTGTTGGTTATTCGTTGATAATTGTAAATTCACATTGATTGGGTTACTTTCCTCGGGATTCATTGAATCTTCAGTTTGCAGCCACAGCTGTACTCCTAAGCGGCTTGGAACCCTCAGCCATCGCCTCTGCAGTAGATCCAATCAGAACGTGACTGGCAACCAAAACAGAGCTGAGCCTGGCCCATCAAGCAACTCGTCTCGTATCAAATCTCTCCGTCGTGTCTCCGCCGGCTTGGATCTTCCGGTGCCATTGAGCAGTGGGATTGTGTGGTCTCAGAGGTAACGGGACGCTGTACGTGATGATTGGAACACCTGATTCACGCTGGCAATGTGTCCCACCAAATAGATGTTCACAAGAATAAGTTTCTAGAAAAGGAACGTTCTGTTTAGAAGAAACATAAGAAAATGTTTATATCGAATACGGAACTATTTATATCATCAAAACGGCTTTATTTATTCGTATATTTGAAATGCAGACATTGTATGAGCATTCATAAACGCTTACATCAACGGAACCCATTGATGTAACGGCTGCTTCAAATAAAAATTGGCTCTGACTTTTTCTAATATTGTTGAACTCAAATAAGAACATCAATATAGAGTCTGTTGTCTCTTAATGAGCTCAAACTGACATTGTCATATTATGTATTTGCTGAGATTTGAATTAATGAATTTCTTTCGTCAACATGCTGCAATAGCTATTTTTAATTATTGATCAATCATCAATCAGCTCGATATCTTGGTACTCATTACCAACAAATACATACGTGCAAGGAGATCCATCCAGAACGGTTATTGCTGACACAATTAGTTATGTTTTCGTTAGTTACTAATGGGCCCAATCAAAATCAATTCATAGCTAGTATCTTCTACATTAACATATTGAAGTCTATGTGCGATATTGAACAAAATTGAAGATGTGGAACGCTATTTCCCTTGATTATATCTCGCAAGCTCTGTGACTCCCTTTCTTATTTGCATTCCGGTTGCGGGCGCTAAATATCGAAGCGGTTAACCGGATACTGTCCCACTAAACTGGATGTAATAGTAGTGTGCATACTAGCTGTGGATTCACAAACTATGGTACAACTGGTCAACTGGTGGAGGAGCAGTTTTTGTGTGCTACTGATGTTCAACTAGCGGAGTGGTTGACGTTATTTCTACTGGCGTTTCACAAGCTGGAAGATCAGCTCCCCAACTTGCGGGAAGAGTGGATATTTGACAACTGTAACCACATAGACTTTTTGGAAAAAAATATATTGTGAATACAACGGTCCCCTGGCGGGAAGAGCAGATATCATGTCTATTCTATTTCTCCAATATCGGACGGAACATATTTTGGGCCCACAGTGGACCATTAGGACGGTCACGAGGAAATATTTTGTTATTATTGTGAACTCATCACAGGGAGATGCAGATATTATCCCTAATCTTGCCACATTTGTGGGAAAAAAAATGATGTCATGCATATAGTGCTGCTTCATTAGTAGGATAAGTAGATAATGAGCCTTCTGTGGTCATACTAAATACAGGGTCAGATATTGTGCCGACTCTGACCTAGCTTCAGTGTGACGGTGACCGAGGCATTGCGATATTAAATGATTTTCCCAAACGCAGACAGTTTTTAGGACAACGTAGGATGCTCTGATGGAGAACGCATCCATTCAGTGAAGTATTAACCAGCTGGTACATTCGTCTGATTAAGTATAAACTGAGTACAATGCAATATCACATCCTGGTAAAAATTAACTCAGACGACTATACGTTTCTAATTGTGTGTTCTTTCACAACTTGATGCAAAATTCTACATTCAGTTTCCTTATGAGGCGTTTCTACTAATTTGGACGCAACACTGTAATTATTCGAATCCATCAATGCAACGCAAGTTCACAACGTTCAACTTGAATTGGTGGGACCAGAATATTCTTCTTTAAATTTAGAGAATGACGACATGTGAACGACACTAGGAAAGAAATGAAAGAGGTTCAGGAGCGTAGCTACAATAAAATTCCAGAACTGAAACAACACATTTGTGTGTGCATCTTTAACTGCCATATATATATGTA
>SDVV010043518.1:0-10242 GCA_016164225.1 Gammarus roeselii
ACGCTCGCACAACAGTGTCGCTCGCACAACAGTGACGCTCGCACAACAGTGACGCTCGCACAACAATGACGCTCGCACAATAGTGACGCTCGCACAACAGTGACGCTCGCACAACAATGACGCTCGCACAACAGTGACGCTCGCACAACAATGACGCTCGCACAACAGTGTCGCTCGCACAACAGTGTCGCTCGCACAACAGTGACGCTCGCACAACAGTGACGCTCGCACAACAGTGATGCTCGCACAACAGTGACGCTCGAAAAACAGTGACGCTCGCACAACAGTGACGCTCGCACAACAGTGACGCTCGCACAACAATTACGCTCGCTCAACAGTGACGCTCGCACAACAGTGTCGCTCGCACAACAATGACGCTCGCTCAACAGTGACGCTCGCACAACAATGACGCTTGCAAAACAGTGATGCTCGCACAACAGTGACGCTCGCACAACAGTGACCCTCGCAGAACCGCTAACGTCAAGAATAAAATTGTCACCAATGTGTGGAAAAGAAGAGAGTTTTCCAACATAGTATCTTGTACTGCGGATGTATTTGCAACTAAATGTGCTTACGCGAATGAACTCAATTTGCCGTGGTTATGGAACGTTCGAAAACGTAAATTACACTATGGGGGTATTTTAAAGATTCGCATCGATTCAATTTCTTTCCAGGCAAGTTATTCAATAAGGAAGCGTTATTTGGTAACGTGTCCATCCCTCCACACTGTGGTGGATATTATGGTCCGCGCTGTGTCCATCCCCTCACACTGTGGTGGATCTTATGGTCCGCAACGTGTCCATCCCACCTACACTGTGGTGGATCTTATGGTCCGCGCTGTGTCCATCCCCCACACTGTGGTGGATCTTATGGTCCGCAACGTGTCCATCCCTCTACACTGTGGTGGATCTTATGATCCGCCACGTGTCCATCCCCCTACACTGTGGTGGATCTTATGGTCCGCAACGTGTCCATCCCCCCACACTATGATGGGTCTTATGGTCCGCAACGTGTCCATCCCCCCACACTGTGGTGGATCTTATGGTCCGCAACGTGTCCATCCCCCCACACTGTGGTGGGTCTTATGGTCGGCAGCGTGTCCATCCCCCACACTGTGGTGGATCCTATGGTCCGCAACATGTCTATCCCCTCACACTGTGGTGGATCTTATGGTCCGCGGATATTAATGAGTCATAAGGGGTGTTGATCTAAGAACGCAGATGACCAGTCCTTCACAATTACAATTGTTGGTATGCAAATCAGGGCCCATCGTAAATGCAAAGCAATTTATGTGTTATTAAATGCAGTCGCTCTAACTTTATTCACAGCAACAACCCGGTCTTGTTGGCAGATTTTTTATACAATTCTGAGATTCTGGGATATCAGACAATACTTTCAAAAGCATCAAACAACACCTCCTGGCTGATTGCAACCCTTGTTGATGTCATTACATCGTATAATGAGTGTTGTTAATGAGTGTTACTAATGAGGGCTATTAATTACTGTTATTAATGAGTGTTAATTAAAGAAAAATGATGTGAAATCATACCTTCAATTCCGTTATTCTGCTATACAACCATTTCTACCAGAACATATCTTTTTGTCCTCACTATAAGCCTTTTTCACTTGGATTGAAGCGAAGATAAGATTTCGTGAAAGTGAGTACATTTTTTGATATTGTGAACAAACCGTTTTTTGCGCGTGGCTGCATTCAATACATCTATAACCGGGCTTAAGAGCAATGATAAACTTTTGCAATGCAATCACATGTTCTCCTTGTTTTCTTTTAGACGCAAATGTTGGAAAGACGGTCTTGGTGTTTTCATTACATAACATTAGTAGATTAAGTTGGCGTATATGCAGCACATATGTACAAAAAATCCTCGTAAACAGTAAACACCTTAAATATAAAAATCTCTCAGTGAATCAACTGATATTTCACGGGGTCTCTCTCCAAAACTGTGACATCACAATTGTTTAAAAATATTTCTCAGTTGATCTTTATTGATGCCGTTGCTTCAAATAGATGCCAGAAATAATGAAACATAAATAATAAACCTATAAATCTTCGTAGGTTACTTCAATTGATTTTTTTCTGGAGGAAGAAACAATGCATCTCTATATCTAAAATTTCGATTGAAAAACAAATTCATATCGTTTTACCAACTCCGTCTTCAACGACAAACGCACCAATGTCGATGGTGGTGGTGACATTTTTGCTGAAGTCCACCCTCGTGTTCAAGCTGGTCACGGAGAGGGTGCCAGGCAGCAGGCGGGCGATGTTGTTGCAACACAGGTTTACAAACGTCAAGTGCTGTAGTCCGTCGAAGGTGGCTTTGAAATGGAATTTACAAACGTTTTCAAAACAAATAAACAAATGCATCTTAAGCTTCGCGACGTTTCTCTACTACTTAGAGATCATTTCGGAGTTGGCTGGGACAAAATTGTATGTTCATTATAATTATATCTGGATTTTTGTAGAATTTTTGATACGATTGACCGTGCGGTGCGCCCGATGAAGTCAATATCTCAACTTCTGATGCACAATTGTTGAACATTAATTGGATAATAAACTGTTCATATTTCACAGAGAGAAATACTAGGTGAAATTTGAATTAGATTGCCATGACATCAGTCAATTGAAATAAGTTTACTCAGGAACAATTTATTGCAGCGGTTTACTTTATTAATCAACAGGATGATTGGCCCAGCCTCATCCGGTCACCTTACCTGGAACAATTTCCGAGAGAGCTAGGAGGTGAGCGCCAATCCCCGAGACATGGGGAGTCCCACAAACGACATCCACGAGTAGCGAGGTGATATTCCAGAGGACAATATCAACATAAGTGAGCGAGTTGGACTCCAGGACCGGGAACGATTCTATTCGATTATCTCCAGCAAATGTAAATCTGTTCAATTTTGGGTACAGCCCTAAAGTCAGGATTGGAACCGTGTCCATACATCACCAAACACATCACCCAGAAAAGAAAGGCCAGCATTATTTCGATCCTTAGCTCAGTAAAAGCAGTAACTGGGAAAGGTGCTTTGAAAACTGCCTCCAACTCCATTTCATTTGTCGCCGCTGAACAGTCCAACAACAACTTCTCAGTATCAGAGTTGTGGGTGCAGATGCAGGGGAAGATATCTTCTCCCCATGCGCAAGGAAATGCTTTTGATGATTTATCATGTTCTATTGAGCCGTTCCCTTCCCATTTTCCATTAACTGTTTCGTGAGAGGGAACTGCCGTTCCAAGAAAACCAAACACAATAATTAGCAACGATACAGTCTTCATTATTCAATGATTCGAACCCGTCACGAACTTATCACAATTTGTTACAAAACACTCAATTCTTTGCAAACCATGGTATCCTCTATCTTCTTAAACATTTTTTGCGTTAGAGAGAGAGACAAGGTGATGAAACCAGATTAGATAGTGAGGTGGTGATAGTGAGGTGATGATAGTGAGGGGGTGATCGTGAGGTGGTGATTCAGAACATGTAATGCGACGGTCAACACTCTCTTGATTGTTGTTTATTAGTCCATCAATTTCTGTTTGTTATCAATCGTTTGTGTAAACCACTTCTGATTAAAATTTCTAGAATAATGAGGTTGTTACGTGGTTTATATATGCAAACTGTACAAAACAAAATATTTCCTGGATTTCTAACGGCTGATCACATTCCGTACCAGCGTATTGGTCATATTTAGGTGACAAAACAAACGTCATGTTGACTCCGAGAATAAATTCACTGAAAATCAAACGGCACACGCACTTATGGTATCACATAACTTCCACCCATCGTAGTTCATCCAAATTTGATCTCGGACGTGATATCGTGCGGGAGTTTGTTGAGAACAGTTCAGAGTGTTAATGTAGGTAGCAAGGCATGTGTTAGAGTATAGGGAGCAGCCCAGGCAACAGTTCAGAGTGTTAATGTAGACAGCAAGGCATGTGTTAGAGTACAGGGAGCAGCCCAAGCAACAGTTCAGAGTGTTAATGTAGGTAGCAAGGCATGTGTTAGAGTATAGGGAGCAGCACAGGCAACAGTTCAGAGTGTTAATGTAGGTAGCAAGGCATGTGTTAGAGTATAGGGAGCAGCCCAGGCAACAGTTCAGAGTGTTAATGTAGGCAGCAAGGCATGTGTTAGAGTATAGGGAGCAGCCCAGGCAACAGTTCAGAGTGTTAATGTAGGCAGCAAGGCATGTGTTAGAGTATAGGGAGCAGCCCAGGCAACAGTTCAGAGTGTTAATGTAGGCAGCAAGGCATGTGTTAGAGTATAGGGAGCAGCCCAGGCAACAGTTCAGAGTGTTAATGTAGGCAGCAAGGCATGTGTTAGAGTATAGGGAGCAGCCCAGGCAACAGTTCAGAGTGTTAATGTAGGCAGCAAGGCATGTGTTAGAGTATAGGGAGCAGCCCAGGCAACAGTTCGAGTGTTAATGTAGGTAGCAAGGCATGTGTTAGAGTATAGGGAGCAGCCCAGGCAACAGTTCAGAGTGTTAATGTATGTAGCAAGGCATGTGTTAGGGTATGGGGAGCAGCCCAGGCAACCATAAATATGGAAGAAAAATGTATGTAATAGAGCACAATATTCAAAAAGTTTTTCTCCATGTATATGACGTCATGCCTTACACAAATACAATTCATAAGTACTTATAACTAATTGATGTTATATCACCATCATCATTATTTACTTAATGATGATGTAAATATCAATCGCAAAAACTTCCATACTTTCCAATAGAATTTCGATATACTACCCCTCCCTGTGTTTTCTTATATGGTTATTTCTAGGACACAAGAAAGATAATATGTATGTATGAATAGACATACAGCCGTTTCCCCCAAGTTAAGTGGGTGACTAAGTTTGGCTGACAAAGAGGGGCAAGGCACCCAATCTTCACGCCACAAGACCTCCGTGTTCACGCCGAGGCTCGAACTCGCGACGTGCTTCACCAGAGGCTGGCACTGCAGTAGGACACGCTAACCACTCGGCCACGGCGAGTTGAAACAGTTCCCACACTACTGGGTAATATTCATTAAATATCATCTCAGTATGGTAATGTAAATTCTGGTTGTTTCATAGCCCGTTTATATATAAGATACCTTTCTAAGTCTATTATATTAATCATGTTACTCTTTGATGTTTACGATACATTAGGATATTATGGGGCATTCAAAATTAAAAAAAAAAATCCTATCAACAGAGTATGTATTTTTTTGTCTTCACTAACCATAATGAAGATCCAAATGGTTTTGCTTGGATTACTGACATCGAAGTTTCAAGTAAATTCAACAAGTTTTTGACAAGCTTTGCACAGTTCAAGTAAATATTTTGATATTAAATCATTCCTTGACGAGTTGCCTCGCGGTATTCTGGTGCCTTACCAACTATACCTATATCTAGATTACACGTAATACCAAGAGGGTAACTTTTTGTAAGTAGGAATTTTGGTTACACATCGAATTTACAAACTGTATGGAACACACTATTATTTTCAGATTCATGCAAGAGCTGAAGACATCCGAAATTTGTTTTTTTTCTGAAATAAGTTAAATAGAATCTAATCAAATCAAATCGAATCAAATCAAATCAAATTAAATCAAGTCAAATCTAATCAAATTATTGATTTAGCCAACACATATAAAACATTATATGAGTTTACATCAAGCCCTTGTATAAGTCCTGAAGCTTTAAAGGCAACATACCCACACACACACACCCATACAGCATTCATGAAACTCGATACTATCACACAAAAAACACACATATGCAATGATAATTTCACTGGTAGATTAAACAGTTGATGTCAATAGGTGGACAAATGTAATTTAATTATTTCTTTGAGAGGTGTCTGGAAGAAAAGTACAAACGTACTCGTTATGTACAATTCAAATAAAAGAGGAACACGCTAGACTTCCTTTGGCATCGGAAAAAATCTAAGACTGAATGATACGAAATGAGGTTCCAGGTTACGTTAATCGAAACAAATCTAAGACTAGATGATACGAAATGAGGTTCCAGGTTACGTTAACCGGTTAAGACAATTTTTGCCTAGTTCAGTTTCCAAGACAGGAGTAGACAACAAGAAATTCACGCTTATTCAGGATCATACAAAATAACAAGAAGTTGCCTCAGCTGCTTTCAAAAGGTTGTGACCGACAAGCACTCCTTGATAGAAGGGGATAAATCGTTCCACACCTAAGATGCAGCATACGAAACAGAATTCTGGGTGAGAGTCATGCGCTGGAAAGTCGGCACAAAGTTTTCTCTGTTTCTAGTGAAGTAACCGTGATTCCCACGGTGTACACCCATCAACTGGGCTTATCTTAAATGTTAATGCATGGAGTGCCAGTAAATAGAAGTGAATGGCACGTATTTTTCGGATCGCTGTTTTGTTGAACAAAGTATCATTATGAGCAAGAAAACTTTGCCCAGTGATGATTCGAATTATTTTATTTTGTAACAAAAATAAGGTACGGTTCTTTGGTGCCACACCAAAATATACTTCATTAACCCTACAGATTTGGAGAGTTTACTACAAATTTCAGAACAGTGAACATTACAATTTTAGATTTTGGTCCACAATAACTCCCAAAAATCTAGAGGGACATTTAATTTCACCCCTCTATAATTGAAAACACCTTTGGATCACTGGAAATATCGTGATGTCGGTTCCAAAATGATATAACAAACGTATTTCCTGCATTCCCAGAGAGTCTGTTCGGAAATGGTCAAATGTTTCATTTTTGCTTGTTCAACGTTGAGTTCATCAATAAAAGTCTCGTAGATGGCGTGTTGGGAGGGTAATGTTGTTTCATTAGCTAACAAGGCAGAGCAATTTTGACGAAACTTCGGGAAGATCATTGGTATAAAAACAAACAATATAAGACCCAAGATACTGCCTTGTGGAACGCCGATAATTGTAAGCTTATAGTCCGTTAACTCTGAGCTAATCTTTACGAAATGCTGTCGATTTTGTAGATAACCTGTTATTCATTTAAGAGGCAATTCTCTAATGCCATGGCTATTTAGTTTTTGCATCAGTTTTCCATGCTTGACCGAGTCAAAGTTTTTTTTCATATCAACAAATGTAACTAAACAAGGGTTTGTTTTATGAATAGCATGATGGGTATATTCAGTCAAATTTACCAAGGCATCGACAGTCGAGCACTATTTTTAGAAAACCAAACTGGTTTGAGAAATAACGGAAAATTCTGCCCAAACTTGACCAACCTAACAGCCATGCTTTTTTCAAAAAATCTTTATAAAAAGAGGAAGCACAAGAATTGGAGAGTAATTTGAAACGTTTGAAGGGTCACCAGATTTGGAAACAAGAGTAATTTTAGCTTGCTTTAGGATATCAGGGACGGCACCAGATTGAAAGGCATTGTTTATAAATTGTATAAGAGTTTGACAATTACACGCCGAGCAAGTACAAGTATCTTTACTACTAAAGTGTCTTTGTCGGAAGATGTTCTTTTCAGACTAACAATTCTTTTATTACTTTCTTCGGCAAATATGTTATTCGGGAAATAAAAAATGAATTTGTATTATCAACGTAAACGTAATCAAGGAGAGAATGGCGACTATGACGAAGTTGACCATCAAGGTTCTCAGCAATGCTGCCAAAAAATTGAATGAAAAGATTCAGCAATTCGCAAGTCATGTGTTAGTTTGCTTCCCATGTACCCAATTTAATCAATTGAGTTACTATTTGAATTTTGTGCCAGTAAATTTTTAATAAGACTCCTTCTTTTTAAACCCCAAAGCGAATTATCAAAAGATGTAATGTAGGAGTGCAGTTAGGTCGCCTTAATCATTGCTAAGGCAGAGTTACTAAATTGCTCTACTCTCTGCTTTTGATATCAGACCCAATTAACCTAATTTGAATTGTTACGATTTCATCCTAATTAATCTCACGATGTCGGGAAAAAGCCACGGTTTCTGCGAGAGCTCGGCCCCGAGCTATTTTATTCCATCAAAAAACAAGAACAGGAAACTGAATGAATAGGTTGAACGAAACGATTGGTGTCATAATTAATGTGTGTTGAATCGGAAAAACCGAATGAACGGTCACTTAAACGACTTATAAATTTATCTACGCCAACTGCTGAGTGATGTCGGAACTATAATTTTACCTTCTCTTCGGGGAGAACTGCAATACAAATTTTACCACAAGTAAGAAAAGGGTTAGTGATATCGAGACACAAAATTCCAGAACTGAATTTATAGTTATTACGTCCGTATGATCCTGACATAGGTGTGATATGCTAAAATGGCGCATGTGTTACTTTTCGCTACGTCATGACTTCATAAAACATCATTCAAGTAGCGAATCCCTAATGAAAATTACGAGTATATTCAGATATATTGACAACAAGGCTAATAATTGCTTTTGAACTTACTTTCAATTACTCATAAACACAAATTCGCGCTAGAACGGTGTATAAAACATCTACGAGGGACTGTATACTTGTGATGAGTGAAACCATACAAACTCAAAGCAAATAAATAGAAACAGAACCTGACATACCAATAGTCCCTGAGTGACATAGAAAACTAAAACCCTCAGGGAAATCCAAGCTTACGATTTCCTGAATCTAAACCTTCCATTCAATTATTTGATCGCCTCTAATGGTAAGAGTGGCTGGTAGCTACCGCAGCTGCATATGACTGATGGGAGCCTATGTTGCGTACGATGAGTTCATATTTAACGATACAACCGTGTCGGGTAAGGAACTATTTATTCAATGTTTGGTTCTGACGTGAAAGAAGCATGTTCAAACAGTACAATTAAATTTTTTGATTTGACATGACATGGACATAGTAAAATATATGACGGTGTTGGGTGTAACAATATTTATTTAATGTTTCTGGTTGCGTGGGGAGGTGAGCTAACGGTTTCGGGTGAGGGTGGGGGAGAGACAGAGTTGTAGGATACCACGGTTGTTGTTCAATGAGCGTCTGCACGGATGAAGTGGATGGGGTAGAGAGTCCTTATAGCTACTTCATGAGGACGAAACTGCGTCGGTTGCTGATTTTTGGGTACTAGATGTGGAAGCTGGGAGCTGGGTTTGGTAGGAAGTGTCAATGAAGGAGACAGTGACTCAATGGGGGACGAAGTACACTAATGAGTGACTCAATGGGGGACGAAGTACACTAATGAGATGCTCGGAAAGAGATAATGCGAGTTGAAACTCAGTAGTCTCGATAGATAGTTGTTGGAGGAAGCCCCTTCTCGAGGACTCGGCTGTGCGTCTGTGACTGTTAAATTAAGGAGCACGTATTTAAAATTAGAAAACACATATCAACAGTAACAGCAGACCAGCCCACAGAGCACCAGCTATCGCCAGTAATCTTTGTATACGGAAAAGAAAAGAATTGATTAATAAACATCAATGCTTGTTCCCTTTTAAACTGAGCACACATATGGTACCAATGTCTTCTTCTCCATTTCTTTTACTCACTGAATAGGTTCATCTATCTTTACATTGTACATGCAACTCCTAATTAGGAACAGACACCTTCCTGATACCCAAGCCTCCCTTGAGCGCCATATTAGGCGTTACATGATCAATCCCGGTTAAGCCAGGGCCCATTTGAATCCTCCTTTCTATTAACAACTTATCTGGATATTGGCTCAATGGTTCGCCCCTTGTTCAATAGCTCTACCACAGGTTTAACGGCACGACCAATTGGTCACCGGCTTGATATCACATTGACTCAGCTGCTGCCTGGGCACTGGCCCTCAATGACCCCGTCTGAGCGATGGTATCTTGTGCCTCCTCCCCCCTCCCCTTCTTCATCATATCATCGAAAGCTTCCACTAATATTCCGTCTATTGAGAGGCACGAGCCCGTGAAAATCTCTTGCCCTCTTCTTAGACTTTCCCATGAGCCTCAAGCCTCGAGTCTATGGTCTGTAATGCATGATGCGGTTTAGAAACCACTTCAGATATCATTCATACGGACGTGCTTCTTCTGTGAGGATCATCTCTAGGGTAAAAGTAATGAGATGCCACAAAAAAACACAGATTGGTGTGTCTTGCATTTAGCGGTATGAACCTGTTAACGAAAAAGGTTCACCAGATTCCATAAATGCTCGTATTTACGTCTTGTACTTCTCGTTGCATGACAATATAATACGTTACGCCAGATGCAAAGTACGTTTTGTTGCCGTAACATAAATATTATGTTTCCTCGCCGATAATAACAAACATGTGTTTTATTTCACAATATA
>SDVV010043519.1:0-10242 GCA_016164225.1 Gammarus roeselii
TGTAAGTATGAACAAAGAGGTCAGTGGTTGAAACCACACACCAAAAAGGAAGTGCACAAATGAAAGAGGGTAGTAACACGTTCACGCTTTCAGAAGCTGTATCAACAGGTTCTAAAATGACAATCTAATATTGATGTATATAAAAATCAAAAATATATACATATAATAAGCTAACAGAAATGTAAAATGTCTGAGCAAGGTGTCTTACAATGAAGAGAACAAACAATTCGCTCGCATGTCGCGTCTTCTGAAAACTCACTGTGGTGAATTCTCTGCTGAAGTGCCATGTCCTCTTTGCCCAGCTTCTCTTTAGCTGGTCGGTGATCCCTTTTAAGGGTCTTTGGTTTGATTCCGTAGACCAGATCACAGCCGGACTTGAGGTCCTGAGGAGGCGCTCTAGCGTAGATAAGACCATGGTCCCTCAAAGTCGACATGTCGTCAAGCTGGTTTGAGGACTCAGTTCGGGACGACACCCCGCCGTGTTCAGTTTCGGTCTCCGAGCCGAGAGTTTCGTAGTCTTCACTGTCTCCCACGCCTTAGAGGACATTCAAAAAAATTATTCAAATCAAATCCGAAGAATAGATTTAAATGGCGGCAATACTACAAGGGTGTTTTATTATCCTGCCCGCGAACACCACCTGGAGTTATGGTTAGGCGCGAGTGAAGTTCAAATTTCTCCTTAAAAAGCAATGGTCGTATCACATCTCACCAGTGGATTGACATTAGTCCAGACCAATGTAATCATGATTATCTCGATGCCCGGCACGTAACGGTTTATTTTATTACCAGAAATGGTGAATGATCTAACAACTGGATTTTATCAGTTCGCTTGAGTGGTTGTGCGCTAATCCTGTGTGATCGAATCGCGTTCCATGACCGCCATTGAATAAAACCTCCTCGCATTCGGCGCTCGATCAGGACTTATAGTGAAATACTGAACGCGTCTGCGAGTAAGATGCCCTTTCAAGTCAGCTATTTTCTGTTCTCATCAAACTATAGTCACCTTCACAGGCGTTTTACGAATAACGTGGCTAGTGTTGACATTTATAGAGGACATTGTTGTCATGGAAGTTCATTCGGTCGTCTGCTTAATGAAATGTGGCATGACACCGACACTGTGGCATGACACTGGCCTGTGGCATGTCACTGACACTGTGGCATGACACTGGCATGTGGCATGACACTGACACTGTGGCTTGACACTGGCCTGTGGCATGACACTGACACTGTGGCATGAACCTGACATGTGGCATGACACTGACACTCTGGCATGACACTGGCATGTGGCATGACACTGACACTCTGGCATGACACTGACATGTGGCATGACACTGACACTCTGGCATGACACTGGCCTGTGGCATGACACTGACACTGTGGCATGAACCTGGCCTGTGGCATGACACTGACACTCTGGCATGACACTGGCCTGTGGCATGACACTGACACTGTGGCATGAACCTGGCCTGTGACATGGCACTGAGACTCTGGCATGACACTTGCATGTGGCATG
Organism: Gammarus roeselii; assembly: GCA_016164225.1. NCBI lineage: Eukaryota > Metazoa > Arthropoda > Malacostraca > Amphipoda > Gammaridae > Gammarus > Gammarus roeselii. The sequence goes on from SDVV010043519.1 coordinate 1,514, forward strand.
ACACTGACACTCTGGCATGACACTGGCATGTGGCATGACACTGACACTGTGGCATGAACCTGGCCTGTGGCATGACACTGACACTGTGGCATGAACCTGGCCTGTGGCATGACACTGACACTCTGGCATGATACTGGCCTGTGGCATGACACTGACCACAAAAATTGGGCATTCCAAGTGCAAGGGCAAATTTCGCAGGGAAAATCGAGGTTATGTTTTAATTTGAATCTACACATAAGGAATCATTTAGCAGCAGAGTTAAAAAAATTAGGTATACCAACCTTTAGATTCGAATTGGATTTTTTTTTCACCGGCTATGAATCCCCAGCAAGCCATCATGGATGGGATTTCTATTGATGTTCGGACTATTCGGGGATTTATTTATATTTTTTGAGACTATTTGGGTCGTGTTCAAATATAATTGGGAACGTTCCAAACATAATTTAGGATCCATGCATCCGGTTGTAGCCAGTTTTTCGATCGTGATCGTACGAATCACAGCCGTAGTGTGTTGCCACAACTCTGATCATGATCGAAGGCAATTGCCATTGCTTTGTTCATGATCGTAGGGCTATATTAACTGGTCTGATCATGATCGAAGAGCAGTCGCCACAACTCTGATCATGATCGAAGGCAATTGCCATTGCTCTGATCATGATAGTTGGGCCATTGCCACTGCTGTCATCGTGGCAGTAGGGAATAGTCCCTGCTCTAATCATGATCGTAAGACTATTGCCATTGCTCTGTTCACGATCGTAGAGCTATTGCCACTGCTATCATCTTGGCAATAGGGGATAGTCCCTGTTCTAATCATGATCGTAAGACTTTTGGCATTGCTCTGTTCATGATCGTAGAGCTATTGCCACTGCTATCATCGTGGCAGTAGGGAATAGTCCCTGCTCTAATCATGATCGTAAGACTTTTGGCATTGCTCTGTTCATGATCGTAGGGCTATTCACTTGAAGTCGTGTCGACGATCCCTGGACACAAAACCAACAACTTATTCAGAGAGAAAACAAATTCACTTTAAAAATGAAAGGTTTAAGCCTCATGGTATCACCATGATTGTAGCTACAATAATACAGCTTTTTAAAACCAACAGTAAGATGATAAAACAACGGTTGAAAGATGGAAATTGATTGCGTTATACGCAACTAAAAGTTATCAGTGGAATTTGGTCAGTAAAATCGGTGATCGCCGATAATCCACCCTCATTTTATTCCAGCTTAAAATTTAAAAGGGATTGTGGTGGGCGTTTAAGTTGATGCCGATTATTCACTCTTCTTTTTATTCAGTTGAAAAAAATGAATGGATTATATTGGCACACAAGGTAACCACCGACAATCCTCTCTAATATTTACACAGCCAAGAAAGAACGCTACTGTTATTTTTTTCAGCTAAAAAATAGGGATGGATTATGGTTGGCCTACCAGGGATGGATTATGGGTGACCTACCAGGGATGGATTACGGTTGGCCTACATGGGACGGATTAAGGTTGGCTTACACGCGATGGATTAGGGTTGTCCTACAAGTGATAGATTATGATTGGCATGCGAGTTAACCGTCATGAATCTACTCTTATTTGCTAGCTATGATAAGCCATCTCCTTACACTCACCCGGAGTTAGTGTTCTCCCCCGACTGCGACTTCTGCTGCGTCTATGCTGTGGCCCTTCCCGTGGGGTGGGCACTCCCTTTCCAGTGTGTCCCTGAGGCAACGTGCGACCAGAACCATGGTCCCTCCTCTCAATTTTGCCATATGTGTCAGGCTATGAATGAACATCAATAGGAAAGTGTCAGATTGATGTTCAGAAAAACAGGTATCATATACATTAATGTTTTTATTTACCTCTAAAAATGTCTATTGATGTTGGTACGTATTCAGGCGGTGTGTAATAGGTTCACCTTAGAACCTTGTTACTATCAACAATATATTCTACGTTACGATTGAAAAAATCCAGTTTATTCCCTTGAAGATTGTGTTGGTACAATTTGAAACGAATCATTTTTTTGGATGACGCTGATGATTTAGTTGAATTATTTAACTACCACTAAGAAATTTTTGTCAACAATGAATTCTGGATAGGAACATTCAACATTCTTTTCTCATCGCCCTCACTGAATACCCCCTACGCCCACCGCCTCTTAATCCAACACCAGAGTCAGAACAAGAACATGAGCGGGCTGGTAGGGTAGAAGAGTAAAGAGAGTGGTCAGAAGCCTGCTAGAGAAACAATGAAATAAATATTGCTTAATCGCCCATGCGCAACCCAATAAGAATCTATGCATATGTGAACGAAAGACGCGTGGTTCATGACAGCATTGACCCGCTGTGAAATAGAGCAGGTGATCTAAAATCATCCGATGCAGACATGTCTATGATATTCGACAAATACTTTGTACCCGGCAAACAGAAGAGAAAATCAATAATATTTCTGAAGTCGAACTGCCTGTAGAATGCAAACGTTGGGAAATATTGACTTTCTCGTAGGTGGAGTAGAGGAACAACTTAGCAAACTAAATGTTTTCAAATTTACCACCAGATGACCTACGTCCGAGATGTTAAGGAACCACTCCGAAATCATAACTGGTCCATTGACAGAGGTCTTTAATATGTCTATGACAACTGGAATTATTCCAGAAGATTAGAAAAAAGTGGAGGCGCTTGGCATAACTGGAATTAGGGCCAGGTGACTCCCCGTCTCTTTATAATCTATATAAATGATCTCAACACCGAGATCGCTAGCATGTAAACAAAATTTGATGACGACTCTAAACTCTGCCACAAAGCAGACTGTGAGAAAGATTGCATAACTTTTCAAAGAGAGCTTAATAAACTAGGCAGACCAGCATTTGACTGCTATAGACCAACAACGAGACCTTGGAATGTTAATCACCAAAGATCTCATATGGAAAAAACGATAAAAAGCTAGCTACAAGAAGGGCAATAGAGTCCTTGGCTTTATATCTAGAAACTTCCACCATAAGTCCAGGGACATCGTGCTTACGTTACACACTTCACTCGTCCGGCCTCAAATTGAATTTGGAGTACAATTTTTGGTCCCCTCATCTAAGTAGGGATATTAACAAAATAGAAAGTGTTCAGCACTGATGAACAAAAATGATATCGGAACTGAGAAATAAGAAATATTCGCAAAGACTCGTCGTACCTAACCTGATATCACTTGAAAAAGACGATTTTGGGATCAGTTGATAGAAACCTTTAAATACCTACATGGATTTACTAAAGCTAGCCCTGAGGGCCTCATTGACCGAGATTATAACCCGAGAAACAGAAATAACGGACAAAAACTGCATCTAAAACCATTCAGAACATCAGTGGTCGAGAACTTGTTTCCAATCAAATACCTACAATTTGAAACCGTTTACCACATGACATGGTTAACAGTAATAACGTAAACACATTTAAAAACCGCCTCCACAAACACGGGGCGACTAATCCACCCCCTTAATAAGAAAATGTGACGTTGGAACTACTGCCGTCAAGGTGACAACAACCTCCGTTGGAGGCTTCAACATCCGGCTGCCCATGATCGATGGGCACCTCATCTAAGCTGGGCTAGATTTACTGATATTCAATTTCGGAATGCTACTAGTATAGACTCTTCAGCTTGTCCCAGGCATATTACTATTACTACTACTAGTACTACTACTACTACTATCTGCCCTGTACAACAACATTGGAGGAACTATGTTCAAATACAACACAAAAATTCAATACATTACAATGGCTTGCACCATCGGATACTCTCCAATGATTTAAACCACTTCAATTCTCTCAAAACTTCCTTCCCTTCCATCACACCATAACTCACCTCTGTATCTCCGCTGACACGTTCACTCACATTCGAACCTAATCATGCAGAGCGTTCTATTTCCTCCAACAGCAATCCATTAGAGCTCACAGTGATCAACGCTCTTTTACGGCTCAACTATAAAGTCAACGTCTAGAATCTACCCATGAGTCAACAAGCAGCTTTAGAACGCTCGAACTTCCTATTTTTTGCGAACAACTTCAAAGATGATGAAGAGTGATGTGTTTCATGATGTAACATGATGAAGAGTGTTGTGATGTAACATGATGAAGAGTGTTGTGATGTAACATGATGAATAGTGTTGTGATGTAACATGATGAAGAGTGTTGTGATGTAACATGATGAAGAGTGTTGTGATGTAACATGATGAAAAGTGTTGTGATGTAACATGATGAAGAGTGTTGTGATGTAACATGATGAAGAGTGTTGTGATGTAACATGATGAATAGTTTCATGATTTAACATGTTGAAGAGTGTTGTGATGTAACATAATGAAGAGTGTTGTGATGTAACATTATGAATAGTTTCATGATGTTACATGTTAAAGAGTGTTGTGATGTAACATGATGACGAGTGTTGTGATGTAACATGATGAATAGTGTTGTGACGTAACATGATGAAGAGTGTTGTGGTGTAACATGATGAAGAGTGTTGTGATGTAACATGATGGATAGTTTCATGATGTAACATGATGAAGAGTGTTGTGATGTAACATGATGAAGAGTGTTGTGATGTAACATGATGAATAGTTTCATTGTGTAACATGATGATGTGTGTTGTGATGTAACATGATGAAGAGTGTTGTGATGTAACATGATGAATAGTTTCATGATGTAACCTGATGAAGAGTGTTCTGATGTAACATGATAAAGAGTGTTGTGATGTAACATGATAAATAGTTTCATGATGTAACATGATGAAGAGTGTTGTGATGTAACATTATGAAGAGTGTTGTGATGTAACATGATGAAGAGTGTTGTGATGTGACATGATGAAAAGTGTAGTGATGTAACCTGATGATGAGTGTTGTGATGTAACATGATGAATAGTTTCATGATGTAACATGATGAAGAGTGTTTTGATGTAACATGATGAAGAGTGTTGTGATGTAACATGATGAAGAGTGTTGTGATGTAACATGATGAAGAGTGTTGTGATGTACCATGATGAAGAGTGTTGTGATATAACATGATGAATAGTTTCATGATGTAACATGATGAAGAGTGTTGTGATGTAACATGATGAAGAGTGTTGTGATGTAACATGATGAAGAGTTTTGTGATGTAACATGTTGAATAGTGTTGTGATGTAACGTGATGAATAGTATTGAGATGTAACATGGTGTAGAGTGTTTTGATGTAACATGATGAAGAGTGGTGTGATGTAACATGATGAATAATGTTGTGATGTAACATGATGAAGAGTGTTGTGATGTAACATGATGAATAATGTTGTGATGTAACATAATGAATAGTGATGAGATGTAACATGATGAAGAGTGTTGTTATGTAACATGATGAAGAGTGTAGTGATGTAACATGATGAAAAGTGTTGTGATGTAACATGATGAAGAGTATTGAGTTGCATGATGTATCATTACAATCACTTGTAATTTTCAGGCTAACAATATACAGTTTGGTGCAGCAATAAGACCAGTTCTTAAAATTAGACCCTTTTCCATACAACCTAACTGTTTCACGTGCTTCATAAATGCTCCTGTACTGCACTACATGTTAAGTCACCACTCAAATTTGCTTCTCTAGTCCCTTGATACGTCACTTCTGTCTCCGCAATCTATTATGGCTGACTCAATCTTTACCTAGTCAAGCGCCCTCATTCCTTTTTACTTGTTAACCTGCATTCGAAAACGCTTATCCTGATCTCGATTTGCTGTCACACATACATATTTGCAGCCCAACACCACTATTTGCTGCCCCTTATTCATATATTCTCTATATTCTCAGCCCCTACTGCACAGTGTTGTTCCGTACTTCACTGTGCGGCGCCGCATTCCCATTTGCAGTCACACATCCAATTTCCTCCATGCTGATCAAATTTGTTTTCCTCGTACTCCTTCTTGCTGCTCACTCTTCGTAGGTCATGCATGAAAATCCTGTTTACTCCCTCGCACTGCTGTCCGGTGATGCTATTGGCCGGCCCATATCTCTGTTTTCTCTCCCTGCCCCCCTTGATCTTATACGCCCTTCTTTGCCAAAATATTATTCACCTTCTCCCCCTGCTGGTGATAGAGCGAATACATTGGGATATGCCCCCTGTCCTGGGGTGGACCCGGCAGCTGGAACGTAGCGTAGGGGTAGATGTCCTCGGCGTTTTCTGTGAAAATACAGAAATGCTCGACATTAAAAATACGGATCACTGAATATATATTGATTTTGCTCACCTGCTTATATGAAAATCATACCGTGATGCAAGCATGGATCAGTTCCAATATGCGTAACCTTGCTGGTTCTAGCTAGATTAGCCGCAAGCCCGGCTCTAACATGCCGTTGATAGAACAAAGAAACAGCCAACACTCTTCTATGTGGTTCATTTTATGTTTATCATATTTTATTGATCTTTCCATGCAAATCAACCATGTTAGTTTTGAAAAATTGTAAAAGAATGGATGAAATAGAACACAATTTCTTGATCAAACTAAGTGGGAAATTGTGTGCAGATCAGTACATGATGACAAAGTTGAATGGGTCTGTCAACAGGAATGTGAAATAATTGTTTACAATATTATCGAACCGTTGGGATGCGCCCTGATAGATGAAAGCAATTGACTGCACGAATCTTGGAACCCTGGAATAGAGTCAAACCATGATACAGCAACCTTCCATTTGCTGATTTTAACATAATGTAACCATTAACACAGACCATTAGATTGGCGTTTACTGATTGTATGAGGCTGTCCGATTGCAATATGTTATTTATAGCCATAACTACTATACAATTATATTAATATTCTTTTTGCGATCTACTGGCGATGGAACTCTACTGGCGATGGAACTCTACTAGCGATGTAACTCTACTGGCGGTGGAACTCTACTGGCGATGGAACTCTACTGGCGATGGAACTCTACTGGCGATGGAACTTTACTGCCGATGGAACTCTACTGGCGGTGGAACTCTACTGGCGGTGGAGCTCTACTGGCGATGGAACTCTACTGGCGATGGAACTCTTCTGGCGATGGAACTTTACTGGCGATGTAACTCTACTGGCGGTGGAACTCTTCTGGCGGTGGAACTCTACTGGCGATGGAACTTTACTGGCGATGGAACTCTACTGGCGGTGGAACTCTACTGGCGGTGGAGCTCTACTGGCGATGGAACTCTACTGGCGATGGAACTCTTCTGGCGATGGAACTTTACTGGCGATGTAACTCTACTGGCGGTGGAACTCTACTGGCGATGTAACTCTACTGGCGGTGGAACTCTACTGGCGATGGAACTCTATTGGCGATGTAACTCTACTAGCGGTGGAACTCTACTGGCGATGTAACTCTACTGGCGGTGGAACTCTACCTGCGATGGAACTTTACTGGCGATGTAACTCTACTGGCGATGGAACTCTACTGGCGATGGAACTCTACTGGCGATGGAACTTTACTGGCGGTGGAACTCAACTGGCGGTGGAACTCTACTGGCGGTGGAACTCTACTGGCGATGGAACTCTACTTGCGATAGAACTCTTCTGGCGATGGAACTCTGCTTACCTGGAATCTGTTCATTCTGCTGGCCGTCTCTGACGGGTATTTTGCGAATTGTTGCGTAATACTGGTCTCGGTGCTCCAAGGACTTCTTGACGTCCCTGCTGGCGTAGGACTCCTTCGTCTCCTGCTCCTGCGACCCTTTGGAGCCCTCAGACGGGGGAAGGCTGTTGTTCTCTGCTCAACGTATACGAGAATGCAAACGGGCATTACAATCTGGATACAATTAGATTAGAAAGAAGTGAATAAAATTTGTGTCCTGCAGTGGCAAACTGATGATAAATGGATTGGAAATGTTGATGAGTATATGCGTATCTTAACACGAAATAAATCTAGTCGTTGAAATTTCAAAAATATATTGGATTGGTTTTCATTTCTTAAACGCTCGGATTTTATGACCAGTCTATTATTTGATTAGCATGAAAATTGGCTCCACGGGTAACACTGCAGTCAAAAATTTTTGTGATTGTTCGAGTGAAACGAGAATTATGTGAAAATATAAAAGTCAAAAATTGCAGACTTATTGATAGAAGTAAAAATTTATCGTATTTTGAGCACGGCGGACGAATGACCGTTTCTTATGCCCTTATCTGTCGTCGATCCTTCTAACGGACAGAACGTATATCAAAACACATCCCCGCCAGTCATTCTAGAACAAGGGGGTCATCAGACTTCTCGATACACAGCCAAATAGTCTCCAATTCCATTGCTGCAGATGGCAGAGGAAGTTTACGTGTTTCCCTAACAGCTGCTCGTACATGAGTCCTTCCAGTCTCTCGTAGTTCGACCAAACAGCAGCCATCAATCGTTTCCGTAACAGCTACTCGTACATGAGTCATTTCAGTGACTCGTAGGGCGACCGAAGAGCAGCCATCAATAGTAAGAGCATTGAAGAGCGTCCTGTTGCACTCGACTTCGTAATGAGACCATTCGGTGAGCCCTCAAGCTGGAGAGTTGCGACTCTATAGCCGGTATAATGCGGGCTGGGGCCTCGCCAGTCAGAGCCAGAAGGCTCTCATGTCGGAATGACTGTGATAGAATGAGTTAATGCTAGACTGCAGTAATGAATATATTTATAGAGGATAACATAAACCAGAACATAAATACACGGGCGGCATAAAACCGCTAGTGAAGTGTTGACCTATTGAACGTATTTATACACACACATGTATATATGTAT
>SDVV010043520.1:0-10242 GCA_016164225.1 Gammarus roeselii
GCGAGCCTTGTTGGTGATTCTATTAAAGTTATAGTACTTTGGGTCGATCATCGTATCCCAATAATCCGAAAAAGAGATTTTCTGGGCTTTGCAGAAAGTAGCTAGGCGATTGTTAAGTAAAATCATCTTGCTTAACTTATATCTACTTTGGTTCGGATGGGGCAGGATGCCAGTGACATGAAGGTTCGCGTGTGAGGGTTTGATGTTGTTTAGCATGGCTTCATACCATTTCCATGTCGATTCCGTCTGCGTCGCGTCTTTAGCTCCGACTTGTATTATAATTCGCTTAGATGAATGTATCCTTTCCTTCGCGATTATGCCTGCGACCTCGTCAAGTTTTAAATCGTCTTTGCCAAGTATTTTCAGTTGAATTCTCTCTTTTCGCTGATTTGATTTGAAAGAGGTGACATTGTAATCACCAATCACAATAATTTCCTCTGTATTCGAAGAGTCCATTTCATCGGGCAATACATCGAATCGGTTACGTGCATTTTGTCAAAAGTGGTGAGATTGTGGTCCGACGTGTATTGCATTGTAACAGCGTGGCTGCCTCCTACTAACTACAGTTGTGTACAGTGCCTCGCTATCTTTGACTGAGTTTACTGTCGGTTTAATACGATCGTTTGTCTCAGCGTCTGGAGTCGAAAGATTCTTGGCGAGTTCGGAGTCTAGGTGCACTTGGAGTTCTTTCACTTGATTTTGGGTGGCCTCGACAGTTTCTTTGACAATTGCTAATGCGCTGCTTATCATATCCTTAAATTCGTGAAATTGTTTCAGCACGTTTTCCAATTTTAATTCAACAGCTTTCAATCAGGTCTCCGTGTTGGCTGACTATGTTATGGATAAGCCATTGGATGAGACTGTCTCTGTTTTGGATAAGCCATCGAAGGCGTGACTGATTTGTGCTTCCAGTTGTTTGGTTTCCTCTGCCGCTATACAAAGTTTACAACGCAATGTCTTGCATTCCCCATTTGAGGGACTGCTACGCAAAATCCTGGCAGAGAAAGAAGAACTTTGGCAATCCATTAGTTCGGGGGCGTACGAGGTGTGGCAGATGCCACATTCTAGCTTAGCCTGAACCATCTTGGTCTGTTATAGAATTTACCGTTGGGAAAATGGACCGTTAGTCCGAGTTTTATTTTTTGTGATTTCTTGTAGACAGCAGATATGAATGCAATACTATAATTAGATGCGGGATGTGACGATTATGTCAACGATTCGAAAACGGGATTAAAACGGGAATAATACAAATGAGAGTCGGATGCGCGTATCGCCGGATGCGCGTTGGCGCAAGGTTACTTCCTATTGCGAGATTTGGGTTGAATGCAAAGCTAAACTAAATTATAGCTGCTCCCATTTGCTTTTAAATAAGAGAATGACATCATGAAATTGGGCACCAACCTTGTACCAGACATGACCGGCGGAATATCAGAAGATGACGAAAAAATAATTATAATACAGTAAGTGGGGTGTCATGAAATCATAGCACGATTCTAAGCTGCTAGATGTAAAGGGGTACAATACAATGTATGTGGGCAATAGCTGATTGTACGCGGGTAATAGCTGATTGTACGTGAGTAATGGCTAAATGTACTTGGGTAATAGCTGATTGTACGTGGGTAATAGCTGATTGTTCGTGGGTAATAGCTGATTGTACGTGGGTAATGGCTGATTGTACGTGGGTAATAGCTGGTTGCACGCGGATAATAGCCGATTACACGTGGGTAATAGCTGATTGATTATATGTGGGTAATTGCTGATTGTACGTGGGTAATAGCTGATTGTACGTGGTTAATAGCTGATTGTACGTGGGTAATAGCTGATTGCACGCGGATAATAGCTGATTGTACGTGAGTAATAGCTGATTGTATGTGGGTAATGGCTGATTGTACGTGGGTAATAGCTGATTGTATTTGGGTAATAGCTGATTGTACGTGGGTAATAGCTGATTGTACGTGGGTAATAGCTGATTGCACGCGAATAATAGTTGATTGTACGTGGGTGATGGCAGATTGTATTTGGGTAATAGGTGATTGTAAGTGGGAAATAGCTGTTTGTCCGTGGGTAATAGCTGAATGTACGGGGGTAATAGCTGATTGTACGTGGGTAATAGCGAATTGTTCTTGGGTAATACCTGATTGTACGTGGGTAATAGCGGATTGTACATGTGTAATAGCTGAAAAAGTTAATTTAAATATGGCCTGAATAATGAGAGCACACGTGAAAAACTAAAAAGCTAATAAGCATTTAATAGTAATCTTGAAAGACATGAAATAAAGCCAATAGAAAAATTGAAGTACACTAAAAATTACCTCAATTTACTGTCCTTGAAGAAATGCGCAAACAATGAATCGTGAGCTAATGAACCCAAAAAATGTATTACAGAAAACACGAATCAAAGCGAATAGGCGAATAAGAGCAGAAAACACCTTGGCGAAGTCTAGACAGCTCGTGGACACCAGCTTATGAGTTCAAAGAAGAGATCATCAAACTCGCTGGGTATTTGAACGGTTAGAGAAGTAGCGTGTGGTGAAAAGATACTTGCTACAGCGCAGTAGACCACCAAGAACCCCAAGTAACTGAATGACATGCAATATAATAAACTGCTAAAGATGAAGTAGAATATCACCGATGGAAAAAATTAAATAGAATACCATCAATGGAAAAAAGTTAGTAGGGGGCCATCAAAATGTCCCAAAACGGCAGCTGAGATGTAGATATCTGTCAAAAACAATCTTGCAGTAACAGGAAAAAGAGATCGGCTCCCTTGGATTTGACGGTTGTTGGGTAATGGCATAAAAAGTAAATTAAAATATAACCTATAAAAATGTGACTCAAAATAATCTTGGTCGTATACTAATAAAGGCAACAAAACTTATTAGGAATTCACTCAGACGTGAATTAATTGACGCTAGCGGCTTGGGGATTGAAGCAAATAGAAAAATAACCTTGATAAAGTCCTAAAAAAATGCGCGAGGCAATAATTGGGGGCACGAGAATAAAGGATAATGAACACATAAAGGTAATCTAATGGGACATGAATAAGAGCTAATAAGCTAGTAAACGCAAACTAATGCACGAGAAAAAAAAATCTAAATAATTACCTAAGAAACAATAATATTGAAAGCGCGTGGACACCAGCTTATAGGCCCAGTGCAGTGATCAACCAACACACTGAATCATTGGACGGTAAAAGAGGCATCTTGTGGGGAAAACGTACTATATATAGACACAGGGTAATAGTACACTAGGGAAGAGTCTTGAGATTTGAGAGCACATTAAATCAAGCTAATATGACAAAGTAGTGAGCAACACATTCAGTGAACATCTTAATGATAGAAGAATGAGCTTGTGGTGAAAATACACTCAGCACACGATCACGCTAAAGAGACCAAGTATTGAGCAACATATTCACTAAACATTCAAATGACCGAAGAATGTTGTTGTTCAAGTACAGTTCTATCGCTTGTGTTAAAATTTTCATTGAATCAATTTCACTGAGGCAGTTTTCTGCAGCCGATAAAATAGTTGGCAATTAGAACTTTGCTACTGACACTGTTCTTACTTAATACTGTTTATGATGTATATTGCCTCGTTACAAGGCGAAAGCTGGCAGGAAACACGTAAATATTCCACTGTCTTGCATATAGCTTCAGGTGTAACATCAAAAAGTACCATGAAAAATTCTGTTGTGTTACTGGTTGCCTAACGACTTCCAACAATTAGTCAATAATGGCGACAGTATATTTCAAGTATTGATATTTACATATTATTATCAACACTGCCTTGAAGGAGGCCGGTTGAGCAATGTAAAGCCCATGTCTTTGAAAGGGCCGCAGTATGCGGTGAAGGGATGAACGGCAGCGTAGTGGAGGATGAGAGGCGGTTGAGGTTGGTAGGAGGCCGTCTTGCTGGTAGAAGGTTACAATGGCGAAAGGCTCTCACTGGCAGAAGGCTCTCACTGGTAGAAGGTTGCATTGATAATAGCCATGTTGTTGAAGGTGACTTGATTGTGCTATTTTATCGGCACTATTAACAATATTTCAGCGAGTGTACCGGTCAGCTGTGATGGGTGTCAAGTCAGCTGAGAGGCGAGGCGGGGTAGGGTGCAAGCGGGTGTCGTTGGCAAGGCAGGAAGGCTGTGGTCACTTGGGAGAGGGGGTAGTGTGTGGGGGTATGTTGGGTAGGTTATAGGGGCGGGCTTAGGGGTAGACAGGAAGTCGAGGATTTAGGGAAGGAGGGCTGGATTTTGGGGCTGTTTGGACGAGATGAGGCTTGTATGCAGTGCTTTTCAGCTCTTCATTATTATTATTTCCCCGTAAGTGCTCTGTCCCGTTGATGTGATTTCGGTACACCGTCGATCTAGTTTCTTTTCCCTCTTGTTAGAATTTTTGATGTGAGAGGGGAAGCATCCTCAGTAAATCCCCGTTGCCCTATCCTTATTTTACTGGAGCACCCCTCAACACAACCTCTCTTCAAGCACGCACAGAAGGAACTGATATTGTTCTCATACCAATTGTCAAGGTTACTAAACAAACCAGTCGTGTCCTCTACTCCATGTGTATTGTTCTCAAACCAATTGTCAAGGTTACTAACCATACCAGTTTGTCCTCTACTCCAGGGGTATTGTCCTCATACCAATTGTCAAGGTTACAGACCATACCAGTTGGGTCCTCTACTTCAGGAATACGGTTCTCATACCAATTGTCAAGGTTACTGATAGTACCAGTTGTGTCCTCCACTCCAGGAGTGTTGTTTGCATTCAAATTGTCAAGGTTACTGACCATACCAGTTGTGTCCTCTACTCCAGGAGTAGTGTTCCCATACCAATTGACAAGGTTAGTGACCATACCTGTTTTGTTCGTCACTCCAGGAGTATTGTTCTCATACCAATTGCCAAGGTTTCTGACCATACTAGTTGTGTCATCTACAATAGGAGTATTGTTCTCATAACAATTGGCAAGGTTACTGCCCATACCAGTTTTGTCTTCTACTCCAAGGAGTATTGTTTTCATACCAATTGGCAAGGTTACTGCCCATACCAGTTGTGTCCTCTACTCCAAGAAGTATTGTTCTCATACCAATAGTCAAGTTTACTGACCATACCAGTTGTGTCCTCTACTCCAGGAGTATTGTTCTCATACCAATTGTCAAGGTTACGACCATACCAGTTGTGTCCTCTACTCCAGGAGTATTGTTCTCATACCAATTGTCAAAGGGACTGACAAATCAGTTGTGTCCCCGACTCCAGGAGTATTGTTCTCATACCAATTGCTAAGGGGACTGACCAAACCAGTTGTGTACTCTACCCCAGGAGTACTGTTCTCATACCAATTTTCAAGGTTACTGACCATACCAGTTGTGTCCTCTACTCCGGGTGAATTGTTCTCATACCAATTGTCAAAAATGCTGACCATACCAGTTGTGTCCTCTAATTCAGGAGTATGTTCTCGTACCAATTGGCAAGGTTACTGACCATACCAGTTGTGTCCTCTAATCCAGGAGTGTTGATCTCATACCAATTGTCAAGGTTACTGACCATACCAGTTGTGCCATCTACTCCAGGAGTATTGTTCTCATATCAATTGTCAATGTTACTGACCGAACCAGTTTTGTCCTCTACTCCAGGAGTATTGTTCTCATACCGAATTGTCAAGGTTACCCACCATACCAGTTGTGTCCTCTAATTCAGGAGTATGTTCTCATACCAATTGGCAAGGTTACTGACCATACCAGTTGTGTCATCTACTCCAGGAGTATTGTTCTCATACCAATTGGCAAGGTTAATGTCCATACCAGTTTTGTCCTCTACTCCAGGAAATATTGTTCTCATACCAATTGTCAAGGTTAATGACCATACGAGTTGTGTCCTCTACTCCATGGAGTATTTTTCTCATACCAATTATCAAGGTTAATGCCCATACCAGTTGTTTCCTCTACTCCAAGGAGTATTACTCTCATACCAAATGGCAAGGTTACTGCCCATACCAGTTGTGTCCTCTAATCCAAGGAATATTGTTCTGATACCAATTGTCAAGTTTACTGATGATACCAGTTGTGTCCTCTACTCCAGAAGTGTTGTTCTCATACCATTTCTCTAGATTACTGACCATGCCAGTTGTGCCCTCTACTCCGGGAGTATTGTTCGCATACCAGTTTTCAAGGTTACTGGCCATACCAGTTGTGTCGTCTACTCCAGGAGTATTATTCTCATAACAATTTTCAAGGTTACTGACCATATCTTTTTTGTCCTCAACTTTAGAAGTGTTGTTCTCATACCAAATGTCAAGGTTACTGATCATACCAGTTGTGGTCTCCACTACAGGAGTGTTGTTCTCATACCAATTGTCAAGGGTAATGACCATACCAGTTGTGTCCTCTACTCCAGTAGTATTGTTCTCATACCAATTGCCAAGGCTACTGACCATACCCGTTGTGTCCTCTACTCCAAGAGAATTGTTCTCATACCAATTGTCAAAAATACTGACCATAGCAGTTGTTTCCTCATCTCCAGGAGTATGGTTCTCATACCAATTGTCAAGGTTACTGAACATACCAGTTGTGTCCTCCACTCCAGGAGGGTTATTTGCATTCCAATTGTCAAGGTTACTGACCATACCAGTTGTGTCCTCTAGTACAAGAGTATTGCTTACATACCAATTTTCAGAGTTACTGACTATACCAGTTGTGTCCTCTACAGTATTCCAGGAGTATTGTTCTCATACCAATTGTCAAGGTTACTGAAAATACCAGTTGTGTCATCTACTCCAGGATTGTTTTTCTCCTACTAATTGTGAAGGTTTCTGACCAAACCAGTCGTATCCTCTAATCCATGTGTATTGTTCTCATACCAATTGTCAAGGTTACTGACCATACCAGTTATATCATTTACTCCAGGAGTATGTTCCTCATACCAATTGTCAAAGTTACTGACCATACAAGTTGGGTCCTCATACATCATGAATACGGTTTTCATACCAATTGTCAAGGTTACTGAACATACCAGTTGTGAACTCTACTTCACGAGTATTGTTTCCACACCAATTGTCAAGGTTACTGATAATACCAGTTGTGTACTCTTCTCCAAGAATGTTGTTCTCATACCAATTGTCAAGGTTATTGAACACACCTGTTCTGTCCTCTACTCCAGGAATATTGTTCTCATACCAATTGTCAAGGTTACTGACCATACCAATTGTGTCCTCCACTCAAGGAGTGTTGTTTGCATTCAAATCGTCAAGGTTACTGAACATACCACTCGTGTCCTCTACTCCATGTGGATTGTTGCCGTACTAATTTTCAAGGTTACCGACCATACCAGTTGTGTCCTCTACTCCAGGAGTAGTATTCTTATACCAGTTGTCAAGGTTACTGACCATACCAGTTTTGTCCTTTACTCCAGGAATATTGTTCTCATACCAATTGGCAAGGTTACTGACCATACCAGTTGTGTCATCTACTCCAGGAGTGTTGTTTGCATTCAAATCGTCAAGGTTACTGAACATACCACTCGTGTCCTCTACTCCATGTGGATTGTTGCCGTACTAATTTTCAAGGTTACCGACCATACCAGTTGTGTCCTCTACTCCAGGAGTAGTATTCTTATACCAGTTGTCAAGGTTACTGACCATACCTGTTTTGTCCTTTACTCCAGGAATATTGTTCTCATACCAATTGGCAAGGTTACTGACCATACCAGTTGTGTCATCTACTCCAAGGAGTATTGTTCTCATACCAATTGGCAAGGTTACTGCCATACCAGTTGTGCCCTCTACTCCAAGGAGTATTGTTCTCATACCAATTGCCAAGTTCACGAATCATACCAGTTGTGTCCTCTTTTCCATGAGTATTGTTCTCATACCAATTGTCAAGGTTACTGACCATACCAGTTGTGTCCAATACTCCAGGAGTATTGTTCTCATAACAATTGTCAATGTTACTGACCATACCGATTGTGGTCTCTACTCCAGGAGTGTTGTTCTCATACCAATTGTCAAGGGTGCTGAATATATCAGTTGTGTCCTCTACTCCAGTAGTATTGTTCTCATACCAATTGTCAAGGTTACTGACCATACCAGTTGTGTCCTCTACTCCAGGAAAATTGTTTTCATACCAATTGGCAAGTTTACTGCCATACCAGTTGTGTCCATTACTCCAAGGAGTATTGTTCTCATATCAATTGTCAAGTTCGCGGACCATACCAGTTGTATCCAATACTCCAGGAGTATTGTTCTCATAACAATTGTCAATGTTACTGACCATACAAGTTGTGTCATCTACTCCAGGAGTATTGTTCGCATATCAATTGTCAAAGTTACTGACTGAACCAGTTTTGTCCTCTGCTCCTGGAGTATTGTTCTCATACCGAATTGTCAAGGTTGCTGACCATACCAGTTGTGTCCTCTACATCAGGAGTATGCTCTCATACCAATTGGCAAGGTTACTAGCCATACCAGTTGTGTCCTCTACTCCAGGAGTATTATTCTTATACCAATTGTCAAGTTTACTGACCATACAAAATGTGTCCTCTACTCCAGGAGTGTTGTTCACATACCAATTGTCGAGGGTACTGACCAAACCAGTTGTGTCCTCTACTCCATGAATAGTGTTCTCATACCAATTGTCGAGGTTACTCACCATACCAGCTGTGCCCTCTACTCCAGGAGTATTGTTCTTATACCAATTGTAAAGGTTACTGACCATACCAATTGTGTCCTCTACTCCAGGAGTATTCTACTCATACCAATTGTCTAGGTTACTTACCATGCCAGTTGTGTCTTCTACTCCAGGAGTATTGTTCACATACCAATTTTCAAGGTTACTGACGATACCAGTTGTGTCCTCTACTCCACAAGTACTGTTCTCGTACCAATTGACAAGATTACTGACCATACCAGTTGTGTCCTCTACTCCAGAAGTGTTGTTCTCATACCAATTGTCAAGGTTACTGACCATACCTGTTGTGTCCTCTACTCCAGGGGTATTGTCCTCATATCAATTGTCAAGGTTACTGACCATACCAGTAGATTCCTCAACTTCAGGAATATGGTTTTCATACCAATTGTCAAGGTTAATGAACATACCAGTTGTGGAATCAACTCCAGGAGTATTGTTCTCAAATCAATTCTCAAGGTTACTGATAATACAGGTTGTATACTCTTTTCTAGAAGTGTTGTTCTCCTACCAATTGTCAAGGCTTATGAACATACCTCTTGTGTCCTCTACTCCAGCAGCATTGTTCTCATACCAATTGCCAAGGTTACTGACCATACCAGTTGTGTCCTCTAGTACAGGAGTATTGCTTTCATACCAATTGTCTAGGTTACTGACTATACCAGATGTGTCCTTTACTCCAGGAGTATTGTTCTCACACCAATTTTCTAGGTTACTGAACATACCAGTTGTGTCCTCTACTCTAGGAGTATTGTTCTCATACCAATTTTCAAGGTTACTGACCTTACCAGTCGTGTCCTCTATCATGAACAACTCTCTGTTTAAAATGAAGGTTGTTCGTTCATAATCGGCCCTAAAGCAAGTCAGATGTTGCGTCAAACGAGAAGATAGGATTTTGCGTCAACGCTGGATACCATGATACCCGGTGGAACTATGCACTGTTTCCTTCCCATCTACAGCGTATACTTAACTATTCTGTACAATGTATCGATAGTTTGCTCACTGTATAATTCCTGATCAGCTCTAGGAGCATTCAAATTTGTTTATCTGAACGATTATTTTTTCAAAATTATTTTTTGGCCTGACTCGTTCGTAGATGAGATACTTCAGGAACATCCTTAAGATCAAGTTTCAAGATGACTTGAAATTTCTTATCCATGACGCGTTTCGCTGTCGTGAGCTCTTCACATGGACGTCTCAAAAGAACAAGCAGATTACATTAACAAATTCAGGAAAACTAGATCTCAAGGATGTTCCTGAAGTATCTTATCTACGAACGAGTCAGGGCAAACAACAATTTTGAAAAAATAATCGTTCAGATGAACAAATTTGAATGCTCCTAGAGCTGATCAGGAATTATTCAGTGAGCAAACTATCGATACATTGTACAGAATAGTTAAGTATACACTGGAGATGGGAAGGGAACAGTGCATAGTTCCACCGGGTACCATGGTATCCAGCGCGTACAAAACTATAAACTAATTATTACGCAGTAACAACAGTAAGCCAAAACTTACATCAAACCCTAACAGCTCAATGACTGTTGAACGAGGACGCAACATAGCGTCC
>SDVV010043521.1:0-10242 GCA_016164225.1 Gammarus roeselii
TGGGACCGTTGCTCGGTCAAACTGTTAGCTGGATTAGTAGGTGGGAACCAATCAACGGTAGGTGGGGCCGTTGTTCGGTCATGAATGTTTGCTGGATTGGTAGATGGGAACCAAACAACGGTAGGTACGACCGTTACTCGGTCAAAACGATTAGCTGGATTGGTTGGTGGGAACCAAGCAACGGTAGGTATGATCGCTGCTCGGTCAAGACTGTTAGCTGGATCGGTAGGTGGGAACCAAGCAATGGTAGGTGGGACCGTTGCTCGGTCAAGAATGTTAGCTGGATAGGTAGGTGGGAACCAAACAACGGATGGTGGGACCGTTGCGCGGTCAAGACTGTTAGCTGGATTGGTTGGTGGGAACCGAGTAACTCGAGGTGGGACCGTTGCTCGGTCAAGACTGTTAGCTGGATAGGTAGGTGGGAACCAAACAACGGTGGGAGGATCCTAACTTAAACAAACAGGACTTAACTATGAAAACATCTTACATGTGATATAAACTAAGCAATGGAGGAATCCTTCAATTACATAGAAGATTAGGAAGCCTTCACAGAGTATAAAAAAGATGATAGGTTCCTCTCCGAGATAGAAAAATATTTTGAAAATAATGAGTACAATAGCAGTTTTGGCAATCTAGTCCCTGCAGTTCTCCACAGCGCACTCAAAATACAAATCCCAATCGTAGATGAAACAGACCCGGACAACGTAACGAAAACTGTAATGAAGCCAACCAACCTGAAGGGTGATGACGCTTCTCAATATTCAATAATTGTAGCCAAGAAAGAGGACCACTATAGTAGGCTTGTACCAACCCACCCTCGAAAGCCGCATTTAAAACAAAATTTTGCAGCGAAGCGAAACAAGCATGTGAAAACAAATGTTCAGTGTTCCAATAGGTATTCTCCCTTACAATACGAAAATGATGCATCCATCCATGCATCCATGCCTCTGCAATTGTCTCAAAGTGACACCAACTGCCCTGTAAGTAAAAGTAATTGACTAGAGGCACAAACTGTTCAAGCTGGGAGCAGCAACCACCCCTTAGCAACCATGTCTATAAATACCCATCCGAACCTAAATAATTGACTGATTAAGCATATAAACGTTACAAGCATAGGAACAAAGATGGATCGCATATAAACGACATTCTATGTCCGACTGAAACCTGGCTGGAATCTAACACTAACAATACCTCCATCGAGATTGACGGTTTCAATGTTTAAAGAAAAGATACAGAAAAGAAAGGAGGTGGAACAGTGATTTATGTGCAAGATGAATATACCTCTTCTCATGTAATGCTTAACGACTGCAATGGAGTTGATGACCTTTGGGTGAAAATCTAGGTACGAAAAAAACAGATCGTTTGTTCTTGGTTCTCTTTACAGACCACCCAAAGCAAGTGTATAGTATTTTCAATACATCGAAAAAATATTTCGAGAAGCTATCATTTTAGGAAAGACGCTGTACATTTTGGGAGATTTCAATGATGATCAATGATGATCTAACAATATGAAGCCGATTTTAGACAAACTCGGGCTGCATCAACTCATAAAAAGTGCAACAAGAATTACTCCCGAATATCAAACTGTACTCGATCTGCTCATTAGTACAATCCGTCTTCCATTGTTGCGACAGACGTGGAGCCCAATTCCTTCTCGGACCACCATGATATAAACTGCACCATTAAAATAAATAAATACAAGGAACAAGTATACAAAATAGGCTGTCGTACATAGATAAATTACACCGCGGATAATTTCAGAGCACAACTATTGGCAAACATCGAGATGATAATACCGATACTTCGCACAAATAACGTCACGGAACAAACCCAGTTACTCACAGACTATCCTCTCGCATGTCTGAACGCTGTGACGCCAACGGAAACTAAAACAATGATAAGCATTCCGGCTAAATGAATTTCAGATAAACTGCGAAACGAAATTGCACTTAAAAAATAACTCAAACGCAGATCAAAATGAAGCATCACTTGGTTAGAATTATTTCAAATTCAAAATAGAAGAGTCGAACGCGAAGTCAGGAGGGCAAAAATTAAATACCGTCAAGTGGAACTATAACAGTGCAAACACAATGAAAAAGAAACGTGGAATGTTCTGAAAAGAATTGTTCCCTACAAAAAAAGATCACCTCGCCTACGTATCCGAATCCTCAAGCAGCTTCAGAAAAGTTTAACAGCTACTTCGTTGGAGTTGGGGAAAAGGTTTTTGAAGAGGTAATCTAAGAATCATAACAAGGATTACAGTGTGCCGCAACAGATACATGGAGTCAAAATGCTTGCGATAGACAGTGACCAAGAAGCAAACGTCAAATGGAAACCAAAGCAAGTATCCCAACACGAAGTAAAACGAGCAGTATTTACCTTGATGAACACACATTCAACAGGAATAGATGGTTTAGCCCTACAATATCTGAAAGACAGCCTTATAATTATCTTGCCTTATATCAGCACAGTTATTAACACCTCCATATCAAGTGAGACTTTTCCAGAGATCTGGAAGCATGCAATCATATAAGCAATTCGTAAATCTGGGGACCAAAATGAACTATCCAACTTTAGACCAATCATTCTTCTGCCTGTTCTGTCCAAGATTCTAGAAAATGTAATATCTATTCAATTGATTGATTTCCTCAAATCAAACCAGCTGTTCAATGAATGTCAGTATGCTTATAGACGAAAATTGTCAACAGAAGACGCACTTATGAGCATCACTGAAAATCTGTACAAAAACTTTTGAACAGATCTTTCGATAGGTATTGTTAGATCTATCGAAAGCATTGGACACTGTAAGTCATACAGTTCTTTTTTGTCAAGCTCCACAACAACGGGAATATACCCTGTTTGGTTCGAAAAGTTATCTGACGAATCGGCAACAATCAGTTAAACTCGATAGCGCAACCAGGTCAAATTCGACCACAGTTGCCTTAAGGGTCCTTCAAGGTTCGATACTAGGCCCTTTGTTGTTCCTGTTTCCTGTAAATGATATCGACTGTAAAATACCAAACAATCAATCAAAAATGGTAATGTTCGATGATGATGTTCGAATATTGTTTTCTCGAAAGCCGTCAGATCTGTATGCACTGAAAGACGACTCAGACAGCCGTAACGAATCTGAAACCTTGTTATGATAAAAATGGAATCAAGCTCAACTATGAAAAAGCAAAATGCATGTTGTGCATGTTTCTCTATCAGGATAGGCAAATCTGACATTCCTATTAAAAATAAAGTTATAAGTCTGGGAGTATGGTTTGATTCCGATCTTTCATTCACACGCCACATAACTACTCTGTGTTCCAAGTTGAATGGAACACTTTTATTCCATAACTCCGCGAAAAAAATAATTGGATTTCTTATCAAGATTGCCGGTTGTCCACGCTTTAGTATTTTCTCGCATCAGTTACTGTCTTTCAATTTGTGGGAAATGCACCAAAACTCAAAGTGAGAAAGTGCAACGTTGTATAAACTTTGTGGCAAGAATAACATGCGATGGTGGCCACAGAAAACGAGACCACGTTTGTCCTCTCCTCGAAAAAATGGTGATTAGAATTCATATAAATCTTCAAGAAAAACCTTCACCCGTCAGCCAAAGGCATATTTATTCTTGAGGTGATAATAACAATCGATTCACAAGAAATGATGATACTCTGCACGTTAAACACAGGAAAACAGAAAATGCCTGAAGAGCTTTTTTGATCACTTGACCAAAATCCTGGAACAACCTCTCAACAAGCCTCATGAACATTAAATACAACACGTCCTTCATGAATAGGCTTAATGAACATCTATAGACCTATCCATTCAAAACCGTAACTTTACCCACAAACATAAGCAAAAAACATAGTACCAGTAACCAGGAAATGCAATCTGTTCTTTGGCATGTCCGAAAACACCACCATCATAACTCTCAACATTTAGACATCATCTAATCGTTTTTACTCTGACGATACATATGTTTTCTATGTTGCTACCGATCACAATTGTCTCTGTCAATTGCCATCAGTTTTAACTAGCGTTTTGTCTGTTTCTATATTTCAAATGTTTAACCGATATAGTATAATTGAAATACGAGCTCAGTCTTTTCGAAAAACGATACACAGCTTCCAGCTTCGACAAAGGTTAACTCGATTTTAACATAATTCATGGAATTATTTCTATTTGTCTTCTATAACAGAAGTATATTAATCCGACTTGTGTACTCCAGTATTGTATTATTCTGATTGTCAATCATTTAATCATTTCCTATCGGTCATGAAGTGTGTATATTCTTTATTCAGTTGTTTGGAAGGTGTTTTATGTTTACGTTTTTTATTTATTTTATGTCGCCTATTCACCCATCGTTATTCATACAATGGTCTAGACCCATCTTTAAAATATGTTAGGGCTTTCCGATTTCTCAACCCGATGTTTTATCAATATCTTCTTCATAATTCATGTCGTCCATCCACACCTTTGTCATCGTACAATAATCTAGACTTCTCATCACAATATGTTAGCGCATTTCGATGTTCCAACCCCATTTTCTCCGAACCCTAACCCCGTGCATGCGTGATTTCCCACCTCATGTACTTGTTATTTTCCACACCCATGTATCTTGTTATTTATCCACTCCATGTATTCCTTATTTTTTAACCCCGTGTGTCACTGGTTTTCCAACGCTCTATGTAGTCGTGATTATTTTGTCAAAATAGACATTCTCTGTATGTGTACTGATGATACAATTGTAAAAAATATTTCGCTCCATGTAATACGAACCGGCGGCCCCTAGAGATGAGCTGCGACGAATTCAAATCGAACTATCGTTTTCGTTATTTCAAATATTGTGGTTGATAATGAAGTTTAATGTCGTAGTCATATTAATGATATTATTTTTTAATAATTGAAAACCCATTGCCAGATGATGGAAATGAATGATGTAATAGTAATAATAACAGTAGGTAGGACCGTCGCTCGGTCAAGACTGTTAGCTGGATTGGTAGGTGGGAACCAAGCAACTGTAGATGGGACCGTTGCTCGGTTCCCAACTGACAATTTTCGCCTATAAGACCCATTCTACTCACCCCTACGCAATACTGGAATAAAATGAAGCATGGAGTATCGGTCGCTAGTGTGGAACCAACATTATCGGTCATACTAATGAATCGACCACAAGATTTTTGTATCGGTCAATCGACTAAACGATATCGTTAGCGCGATTAACTATCGCGCTATCGCCTTCCTTTGCCTGGAAACAACAATGCTATTCAGGATGGTAACTTCCCAAGTAAAAGCATATTTGGCGGACAGCATACGCAGGGCCAATTATATAGCGTCCCTAAAGAAGAACAGCATTATGGAAGTTTCAAATTACTGTACTGTCATTTTTATATGTGTAATTGCTGCATTGTGTTTAAAGTCCCATTGGCGTCATTTTGGCTTCGTCGTGGATGGCGGACAGCCATTGACAGTTCCTACCTGGACAAGGCCAATCTGGAGTTGTTTCGTTTACGACTCTTTCAATACGTTAGTGGGGATGATTATGCATGCCTTTTCAGGTCTAACAATACGAGCTCTGAATCAATAGAATTGTGAACAGTAAACAATGTTACCGGCTTACATATATGTCATCTTACTCATGAGATAAAATTTAAAAAGGGAAAGAAGTGAATTGAGCTTTGGTTACTGTTGAGCGAATACCCTTATTTGAGCACTCAAAATTTATTGAACGATTCTGTACACTATTGTAATATGTGTTATAGGCTGCATATTGAGGCGTGCGTCGCCTAAGAACCTAATTTGCTTTCAGATAAGCCCCCCCCCCCAAAAGCAAAATAACTGCAATAGATGATTTCGATTTTTAAAGACTAATGCCTTGATCCTAGTTACGGCTAAACAAAGCACTTTGCTGGGAGTGTATCTACCGTCCTATTGGCCGTATTGCCTCTGCGCAGTGAATGGGTACCCATTTATTTCAAGTGTTTGCCTCCAACACCCTTCGGTCCCCGTCCTGTTCGCCACCTCCACCTCATCGCTGTCATTGAACCCCCAGTCCTTCCAGGTTCCTGCCCCCAACACCCTTCCATCTGTGTCCTGTTCGCCGTTTCTCTCTCTTCGCTGTCATTGAGCCCCTCAATCCTGTCAGGTTCCCGCCCCCAACACCCTTCAATCACCGTCCTGTACGCCTCCTCTGTCTCATCGTTGTCATTGAGGCCCCCCCCCAACCCTTTCGGGTTCCTGTCCCAACACTCTTTAATCCCTGTCCTGTTCGCCGCCTCCCTTTCATCGCTGTAATTGAGCCCCCAATCCTCACAGGTTCCTGCCCCCAACACCCTTCCATCTCCGTCCTGTTCGCTGTTTCCCCCTCTTCGCTGTCATTGAGCCCCCAATCCTTTCAGGTTTCCGCCTCCAACACCCTTCAATCCCCGTCATGCTCGCCGCCTCCCCCTCATCGCTGTCATTGAGCCCCCCCAATCATTTCGGGCTCCGGCCCCAAACACCCTTTAATCCTCGTCCTGTTCACCGCCTCCTCCTCATAGCTGTCATTCCAAGTTTCTGCCCCCAACACCCTTCCATCTCAGTCCTGTTCGCCGTTTTCCTCTTGTCGCTGTGCTTGAGCCCCCCAATCCTCTCAGTTTTCCGCCCCAACACCCGCCAATCCCAGTCCTGTTCGCTGCTCCACCTCATCGCCGTAATTGAACCACAAAACCTTTCAGGTTCCTGCCTCCTGCCTCCAAATCAGTTTGTTCACCGCCTCACCCTCATCGCTGTCATTGAGCCCCCCAATCCTTTCAGGTTCTTGCCTCCAACCACCTCCTATCCTGTCCTGTTGGCCGTATGCGTTTGCAGAGCCAACTCACCGCTGTGAATTGGCTTTCCAATTCTCGCAGGTTCTGCCTCCGACACCGTCCAATGCCCGTCCTGTTCGTCGCCTCATTCATCGCTGTGAATGGGCTCCCCAATTCTCCGGCGTCCTGTCTTTAACACCCTCCAATCATCGCCTTCCTTTGATCAATCACGGAGACGCTTTTTGCTTACTTTGATGCCCTTGCTGGATGGCCACGGTTTGCTTTTGGGTTGGCGTCTGATGGCAATTTAGGTTCGCGGGTTGAGAAATTTTGAAGTTTGGAGGGTTGGACAGATTTAAGGATTTAAAGTTTGAAGTATAATGGGGGCAGACATAATGTAGGAATATCACAACTTACAAGTGAAACCTGCCTTGAGGAAGGAGGGTAATTTATCGAGACCCTAATCTATTTTATATGTTTAGGGGGGTTGAAACCTAATTTGAGTTTTTTTGGGTCGGACACACTCGATCAGAATACCTCACAAGATATCCCTGGCGACAAAAAGCACCACGGCCGGAAAAAGAGTACAACAGAGGTTGTCACAACAACAAAGCGGGTTGAGTAGGTCAAATGTCCAATGAGAAAATAAACCATAGTCAGCTGATTGACAGAGAACCACACATAGAACTAAGACACCGCGAAGCTAAGTCGGCTTCCGGACTCTTTTGTATTCACCCACACTTAAGAGGAAACACCAACGAAAAGAGAGAGCGCAACTGAAAATACTCGATGAGCCAGTCATGAAAATGGACTAAATTAAAGCTACTGTCCAAATGGAAGGAATACCTACATCTAACTTACTATAATACTAATAATATTATTAATAATAATATTTATTGAGGCACTCGATGGTACAATAATAGTTCCAACAGAAAATGAGTTCAACAGGAAAACATTTCTACCAATACATAAAAGAATATCGTAAAAAAAATAATAATGCACTCGTGGAGACAGATCAAGATTAAAATACACGACAACAATTTACAGATTAAGTTGAAGACAAGCGTGCTCAAAAAAACTCTTACGTGTCTTTCCCATATGACCATGTATGCAAAAAACAGTGTTGGAGAGGTTTAGTATAGAGCCACCTATCAGTGAACATCCTCGGGGTTGCAGTTCAACCTGACAGCCACCCGCATGTAGTCAAACATTTTCCCTATGAATATCGGGATCTTCCTGCACATGAAGTATTCAGTCCCATCTTTCTTTCAGTGGAGATAGTTCGTATCCCTCACTGTTGCATACTGCCTCCAGGAAGGAATTATTTGAGTTTTCAATTCGTTTCTGGAGGCTGTATGCACTTTTTCCTGCTCATACTTTCAGGCAATCAACATCATATACTGCAAATACTAGGCTAGCACTCGTTCATCTTGGGACACCAACCAGTCTTCTAAATACTTGATATGGCATTGTATGCTACTTGCAGTTTGCTCATAGTACCCTTGGCAAATTTACACCACAATGAGTTACAATATATAGGACAGCAGTACGTTTTGAATAGATGCAGCTTAACATCCGTTGTACAAAAGTGGAATTTTCTTATTAGTTGGTTGCCAAGCGCATTCAATTTCTTGTGATGTTTAGTGATATCTTCATTATCAAACCGATTAATTGTTATTAAATGCCCCAAGTAAGGGATACTGTCCACGTACTTCAGCGGGGTCCCACTAAGAACCACGTCCGTTCTGTACTGGAACCTCTGGTTTGGTGGTTTCACTAGCATACACATTGATTTACTGGTATTGTACTCGATGTCTAGCTTCGCGACCTCAGTCTCGCATATATTTAGCACCGTCTGAATAGCATCGGCATGGGGGGCCAGAAGGACCATGTCTTTTGCACAGCTAATCGCGTTATCACAGTATCTGTCAATGTGACACCCAACACGGCTAAGAGATAGTCGGTCATGTAAGCTATCTACATACACATTGAAAACGAGAGGCGAGAGTAGGCCTCCTTGCCAGATACTAATAGTTGTTCGAAACGTATTTGGCAATGTGCTTCCCCATCGTATTTCACCTTCCGGCTGCTGTAACCAGTACTTTAGTAGGTTAACAATGTGAATTGGCGCCCCTCTTTCAATAAGTTTTTTGAACAGTGTCCAGTGATTGACACGATCAAATGCTTTTTTAGTATCCAAAGAACAAAGGTACATAGGTGACCCTCCACTGACAACGTAATTAATCGTCTGCTTTCTTTAATGTGAAGATAGCCATTTCCGTCCCATGCTGAGGCTTAAACCCAAATTGGTTGAGCGTTGTTTTCAAGCAGTCGCCAAGCCTGTTCTGGATAACTATTTTTGGTAACTTTGTCTCAGCAGTAGCAATTGATATTGGTCTGCAGTTACCTATATCGGTAGCACATTTTGTCTTCGATTTTATGATAGGTTTTACAACAACATCCATTAGTCTCTTAGGAAAGAAAGTAAGTTTAAGGCAACCAGTGAAGATAATAGACATGACATGAAGTAGCAGTAGTTAATAGTGGTGCAAAAACGGCATTCTAGAGTCATTTTGGTGGGCGGGGGGTAGGACGCGATACATGCAACCTTGACTCGACCGGTTCGTACGCGGGGTAAGCGCGGAAACGAGGGGGCGGGCGGAGGGTACCGGAACTGGTTTGGTGCCCCAAGTCAGCTAACGGACGAGGGGGAAGGAGGAGGGGGAAGGGGAGACCGGAAGCGAGGGGGACGGAAAGGGAACGGAAGGGAGAACGACGGGATGGAAGCAGGCTTGCGCCCTGGATTGGCAAGGTTTATGTTATGAACGTTCAATTCATACTGTATTTATGATCTTCATTGTTCTTATATATATGTTTTTTCTTCTGTAGATGGTTATAGTGGAGTTTAATTGGTCACTAACTGTTGCTCGTTATATATATTTATTCGGTTCTGGTAGGATTAGTGTTATTCCAAATTTCTGGTGGGGCGAGGCGTAGGGATCCCCTAGGCAAAAAGTTGGATGCGCTCCTGGAAGATTATCTGAGTTCGCTCTAACCTGTTCCTTGTCATATAAATTTGTTTCCATATCACGTTTGATACGTTGTGAGTGTATGTATCGTTATTCATTCATGTATGGATTATATTTCTATATTTTTCTGTGGACATATACGAGTGTTTTCTTATCTAGTTGTCGTATAATTGACTCATTCAATGCTTGATTGGGTTCGTAGCGGTGAGGGCTTGAGATATTTTTATATGTTTTGTTCATTTATCACTATATATTCTTTTATAGGATTAGTGTGGTAGGCATGTCTTATAACTCAATTTCCAGCCTTAGTGTGCGAATGATCCTGTTTGTACCAGCCTGAAGGTAGGATTGCAGGCAAGATTCAGTGTTTCCCATCTATTTATTTCATATGTAAATATTATTTATAGGATTAGTATGGATTATTAGTATGATTA
>SDVV010043522.1:0-10242 GCA_016164225.1 Gammarus roeselii
GCAGCCCGACGAGCGTTCCTAGATCCCCCGTGCAACCTACAAAGCCTACTCACGGACCCAACCTACCGTAAAAAGCTTATCGCTTTCGGAAAACACACCGGACTATACGAAGCTGTCTCAACCTCTGACACCTGTGCAAATGAGGTGGTCCCTCCACCTCATTACGCACAGAAACAACTACTCATTTTACGAAGATACACATTAACTCTATACTCTCCCGTACGCGCTAGTACGCGAATATGCCACAATTAAAATATGTACTGACTTCATCTTGACAAAGCTAATATTTTCGCATGCGAGGCCATGCGGACTTACCTAAATCAACGACGGTCGCGCCCTACGGGGGAGCCTATTATGACTCACGTTGAGGCTCTGGTGGAAATGAGGCCCAAATCAATCAATCAATCAACATACAATACATTCATCTTAATAGTAATACATTATTTACAGGTGTGAATTTCACGTTAACTGTTGTGAGGGAGAGTAATGCGGAACTAGACTTCTCGAGCCCTTACAAATACATGGAGTTGGGGAAAATCACGAATACACAGGGTGGGAAATAACGAATACCAGGAATGATCATGAAAAGGCGTTATAGCCGAAGTTAAACGAAACACTTTCCAAAACCAGCCAGCGTGCTGGAAATCTTGAATGGTGAAGTTAGGATAGAGACAACTAAAATAACATTGGCAACGAGATAGGGCAGAAAGAGACCCCAAACGTGAGAAGGAAGGATCATTTGGATGGTTATGATTGAAATAAATGAAGTTAGGCTAGGGATAACTGAAATGACATTTGGCAACGAGATAGGGCAGGAAGTGACCACACATGTGAGAAGAAAGGATCACTTGGACGGTTATGATTGGAATAACAGTCGTTAGGTTAGGGACGACTAAAATCATCAGCGACTGTCATTGACTATCACTAATTTGAAATGGCAGAAAGTGACCAGACACGTACGTGAGAAGGTTGAGTCATTAGGACGGATTTTGATAGAAATAAATGAATTTGGTTTGAGACAACTAAAAAACACATCGTTGACTGGCATCGAGATAGTGTAGTAAGTGACCAGACGCGTCGGAATGAAGAGTCATAATGATGGATTTTCATGTAAATAAATTGTAATAATAACTTGGGGCGGATGGATGATTATTCCTTTTATAGATCATTAACACATAATTTTAGTATTTTAGTATTTCATATTTCGTGGGCTCTATTATTTTTCTCTGCCCTTTTTTCATAGTGATAAATTTTGCATTTGTTATTATCATATATGTCGAGGTTAGTTGAGACAAGATGACCCAGGAAGGGGGTATTCGTGGGACCCTCGGGACTGGGGGGAATCGGGGTTTTGGGAGCCCGGGAGACTTGGAAGACCAGGAGGATTTGGGGGGATCCACTTGGACCCTTCCGGAGCCCTTTGGGACTCCCTTAGAACCCTTAAAGGCCCCCTTGATAAACTTTGGGACCCGTTTGAGGCCCCTTTGAACCCTGGCTCCCCCTCCCCACGCTGTAAAACCCATACACAGAAAAACGTATATATGTGAAATGCTTGAGTAGTACAATTGACCATTGCAGTCCATGGATTACTGGCGCAGAGGGCAAGGGTCACGTCGAGGCTGGTCGAGGTGCGTCGAGATCAGTCGAACATGATGAGGCGAGTCCAGTTGGTCGCGCGACGAGACGAGACTGTCCGAGGTGATTCGAGACAAGCCGAGATGAGCTGAGACGAGGGGACCCGGGAAGCTCGGGAGACTCGGGGGACTTGGGGGCCTTCCGGGATTCGTCGGGCTCTTATGGGACCCGAGACTTCTCTGCCACCCCACTACAACCCCAAAATGCTTCAGTGAAAAAAAGTGTTTGCGCAGAGACCTACTCGGTATCTGCGTTGAACCTACTCTGTGTCAACGTTGAATCCACTCGTTAACTATGCGTTGAACCTACTCTGTATCTAAGTTGAATCTACTTTGTATCTGTGTTAGACAGAAAAATGAACATAAGTGAAACGCTTCAGTAGAACAGTTGACTATTGCAGTCCACGGATTACTGGCGCTGAGGGCGAGGGTCACGTCGAGGCAGGTCGAGGTGCATCGAGATCAGTCGAAATATGTTGAGGCGAGTCGAGGTGGTCGAGCGACGAGCCGAAACTGTCCGAGGTGATTCGAGACAAGCCAAGATGAGCTAAGACGAGGGGACCTGGGGAGCTCGGGGACTGTGGGGACCTCCCAGGATTCGTTGGGCTCTTTTGGGACCCAAGACATCTCTGCCACCCCACTCCAACCCCAAAATGCTTGAGTGAAACAAAAATAATAATAAAAGCGCAGAGACCTACTCGGTATCTGCGTTGAACCTACTGTGTGCCTACGTTGAACCTACTCGGTAACTATGCGTTAAACATACTCTGTACCTACGTTGAACCTTTCGAGTACCTAATTTTCGTGTCACTAGCTTTTAGGTTACTAGTTTTATGAGGTCAAAAGGCTAGTTCGAAAATAAATTAGTTTGATGTTTTTATATAATGTAGTTATATAGCTATATAATTCAAGCGGTACTTACAATTGCATGGTACCATTTTGCTTATACATTTGATAATGAATAACAAATGAAAGGACATATCGGTCACACTGTCAGTGTATCGCATTATTTTCAAGGTTGTGCCGCAGTTACAATGGCTTTTCAATCTCAGATACTCACCAAATTTTCAAATTGGCAACAAGAGAATAGGAAGGGAATGAATAAGAAGGCAGTTGATTTGCCCCATGAATTGATAAATGAATTATAGTTGTACAATGCACGACAAACAAATTAGCAATGGGGAACTTAGCTAATTATGGTAGTTTCTGCAATAGACCAGGACTGGAAGACAATGCTCGTGGGGCACCATCGTTTGGGCTGCCCCGGCTTGGTCTTGAGCCTGGTGTCCAAGAAAGAGGCCTGCTGCCGGGATGACTGCGATAACTGGATCCAGGGCATGTTGTGGCGTTCTTGGTAAGGACCGTTTCTTTAGATTTTTGGTTCTATGAACTCCCATTGTAGGTGATCCCCGGGTAGCCTGGCTGGGCCCCCCGGGTCCGGGCCAGTATTGGCAGGCGGACTCACTGAACCACACTTTGAGAATATTATCGAATGAGTGAATTGGTTCAATGCCTTGCTGCAGGCTTACTCGATGTTGCCGCTAGCAGAATACTTCAAACTAGTGGTCTGGAACTTACATTTTAGATATGTCATCTCCCATGATTCGGTCTATTTGAATGAGCACCATGAACAAGGTATGCTTCCCTTTAAATTTTAATACCAATTGTAGGGACACTTGTCCTCTACAAACCTACTTTGTATCTGTGTTAGATCTACTCTGTGTCTGTGTTGAACTTATTCTATATATATGTCGGAACTACTCGGAATCAGCGTTGAACCTGCTCGTGATCTACGTTGCACGTACTTTGCCACTCTTTAATTGCCCTGCGGGGGAATCTACATTAACTTCGCGTTGGGACTCCGGTGGGAAACAAAATCAAACTACTACTTCTGTAATAATAACCAGCATAAAATAAATAAACTACAAAAACAGCGACGTTCCCGAAATAGCTTAAATATATTTCTACACACATATATTTGTATCTTCGTATACCCGAGCATCAAATCACAGCTGTATTAATCATATGCTTCTCGAAGAAACTGAAAGAAAAAATATTTCTCCGCTGAGTACTTGTCCTCTCCGGTCAGGCTCATTATCTCACTCAATATCTGTTCACGTGTGGTGTCCCCTATTATCAAGTTTAAATGTTCTGTGCAAGGGTATAATTTTTTTTATATTTTCAATGCAATATTTTCTGCTTTTAATATCACTGCGGGATGGCATATCAGGATCCCTGTGCCGCTACCAAGATGCTGATTTGCTTCGCCTCCACTCCTTGTTGCCGCTCTTGGCTCTGATTGATGGCGCCCAAAATCCTTGTTGCTGAATGGTTCCTTGCAGAACGCCGGGAACTTGAAACTGGAGTTCCGCACTGCTTCCTGGCAAGTTGACGTGCGGAGGAATTCCCGCCGCCAGAGGGAAACTGCAGTTAGCGTACGGAGGGATTCCCGCCGCCAGAGGGAAACTTCATCTACGACACATTTCCAATGGAAGCTAATACAATGGTCTGAAATATAATACCTTCATCTTAACGACAATACATTATTTACAGGATGTGAATTTCATGTTAGTTGCTGTGAGGGAGAACAAAGCAGAACTCAACTTCGCGCGCTCTTACAGGCACATGTGTTGCTGTTATATTCTGTTCTACTTTCCAGCAGTAGATGTTTACTGACGTTGGGTATTCACCATGTTTATTCAACATGTTTATGTTCTTCGTTGTTCATTATTACAATAATACTTAATAGTGCATCGGTCATAAGTGGTACAATTGTTATATATTCACACTACTGACGTGTAATATATCAGCACGTCCCCGCTTGTCTTCGATTGATGCTGGTATTATTTATTTAATATTGTTACCCATTAAAATAGTTGTATTCCATAGAGAAATTATAAAAAGAGTTCAAATCATGCGTTTCTCTTAAAATGGATTATTTATCCAATCAAGATATTTTTAAACTCAGTACTAGTTTTATTGATAATATTTTGACAGCTACCAAGCCTGAAGAGTAGCCGAAACATTATTGATTCGGAGCAACTAATAAGGGTGTGGAAGTATAGGTTCGAAGTCGTTGTGCTGGGCAGAGGGAAAATACTGCCAATGGGTAGATACCAGCGACAAGCCGTGACGAAAGAATGGAAGAGCAGGAAAGTTGAAACGAATAATCTGCGGACCTGAAGACTGGAAGGGATGATGAAGTATCACTAGGTTTGTATCAAAAAAAGTTGAGACCGGCTGTTGATAATGTACATGATGGGTCGTTCAGGGCCTCACTGCTTTTTAAAGCGAAATTAGTAGTGAATGCCAGAAAATAAGTAGAGCATCTTTTGCTTTGATAGAATCTCCACGAGAGGTGTTGAAAAGAACTTATGGGATCTGGATTTTTAGCTCTAATTGACTCCTCAGATTATCGGGATATTCATGGTCACTTTTTGATTTAGTCGCCGAGAGGTTGGAATGAATGAACGCTTGATGAGATTATTGAGGTTTATTGGGCCTAACTAAATCTGGAACGATACTTATTTTTTTTTGGTGTCGTGGAGGTTGTCGGGAACGGTGAGTGGACACTTGACGCTCAAGGATGAAGGAAGGCAGGATACGGGATCGTCGTGGCGTCTTAGGCCAACGACAGTGCAGTTGGGAACACCGATTGGACCCAAAAACGGTCCTGCAGATTCGACTAGGAAGTGGAGCCGACGAGTGGTTGGAAGCGACAGCGCGTAGGGAGAGGCTGCACTCAAGAAACATCATGTTAATTCAACAAACGCTCGCTTCACCCCAATGGGATGACAGTGGTAGGTATAAATAGAAATGGCATTACACTGCGAATCACATGAAAGGCAACATTTATAAATACAAACACATACATATATACACAGCTATAAAATTACATACATAGTGACACAATTTGCATCGACCACACAACGAGGTTGATCAGAGCTCCCCGGTTTGCCAGCGTGTTACACTGGGTAACATCCGAGAATTGCTGAATAATGACGCTCAAACCGGAATTCCCATAATAGATTAGGAATGACAGGATTTAACTTTTAACACACAAGAGTATGACACAAGAAAATTGACCCTACGTGCAGCGATAGAATTATCGCCAAACTGGAACGTTACTCAGTTGTCATCCTTAGTCGAGCTATAGACATGAATGTCATTTCAATGCACTACAGCGTGCTACACAAGGCTACGAGCCGATGTAAACGGCATAACTGGGCCGAAAACACGTCGAGTTGCATCTAACACGTGCTGACAAAAAATATATTTACATATAATTCTCAGATAGACACAAACCTAACCCAAAAGACAACTACTCAATAAACCTAGTACGGCAATTCAGTGGCCGAGCTGAAACACGTAGGGACATCACTGCAGAACGCGGCGTTGTCAAGCACAAATAAAAACTTCACAAAAAAACTGACGAGAAACTTTAATGCTTAACCCTCGCATGGCAATACCATAGACAACACAGTCACAGTACTGGCCTAGATACGAAATGCACGGTTATATAATAAAATAAAAGAATCGTTGATAACGACGGAATATGAAAGGTGTATACCTGAAGGAATCGGAACATCTTCTTCTGGAATAAAACGAATAGTTCTAATAACTTTCTTTGCTCCAGCTCATAGCTGGCAATACGGCGGTAGTCGTGGCCTGCTTACGAAGAACAATGTCCAAAAGAACTTGGCCTTGTCTGAATTTATGACACGTCTAATGACACAACATTGAGAGATAGATTACGCGCCGAGATATACGAACTAAGGTGGCTAACAAACAGTACGATCGTCCGAGCATTAGGATTTATTAAATAATTGTAAAGAAACAACATATCGTAATGAGTCTAGCTTTGAACACGACCCGGAATTTGATAATAAGGATTCATGGACCCTGCGCAGTATGTCATTACCAACCCAAAATTAACGGTTGTAGAAGAGTGTAGCGTGGTGAATCCACGTGAGAAAAGTATGTAACACGCAACGTGCTCAAAAATTGAGTTGTCGTGTAGCCCTAGTTGACTGGATCGTTCGACGACACGATTGAAGATGCTACTTGGCTTTATTCAAGGTCATCCCTAAATGTGCGTTCTCTCATATATGGGTGACAGAAAACGCGGCCGTCAGGGTTTCAGTGGTACCCGGTCAAAACAATGCTAGCGTAGTAACACGTGAATTTACAGTGTAACGAGTTAACCACGTGAATAAAAATGTAAAAAATATGGCTTGAATAGAAAACGTTTTCACATTCGATAGAACTAATTATGAATCCTTTTTGCACGCTGCTGTCTGCGTTACATCCCAGGACCACAAGGTTCATGATTCCTTGGGACGCCCTGACATGTAACCACGACCAACTACATTACACAGCCTACACTACACGATCTATATGATGTAAAGCCCCACATATCTGATACTTAATGCACTAGAACAAAACTGATAACCACCACACGGAACAGGAAAAATCCTACCTAATATCGACTGGCCTTCCATTAAAAATGATAAAGGAAGAGAAATAACTAATATATGTGATCACTGACGCACGAAAAAACTCTCAATACCTGAGTAGTAATGCTGAAAGGTGCTACACTAAGGACCTAATATATGAATAAAAAAAGTTAATGACTGCAGTCACCGACAAATGTTTTGTTCAATATGATGGACCAAAAGAAAATAAGACTAACTTTACACGTGGACACACGAGAAACAAAAAAAAAGAACTCCTGCCTAATGACAGGACACACAGTAAATAGCAGGAACACGCGGTATGTACAATAAAAATCTATATCAACGCCGAAAAATACATACAAGAATGAACTCATTTTAGCAAGCACAACATCACAACCAGACCGTCTTGAAATTGACGAAGAATGAGCTGAAAACCCGAGAGCGCGCTGCTTCTCGAGGGATTAGTGTTGCCATCTTCCCATTTTTAAACTTTTTGAAAGATCTAAAAACAAACATGTATGATAATTTTTAATTTGTTAATTCTTATTTTGAAAGTAACGTTTTGAGGGTAGCTCTACACACACTGTTGTAGGCTGTGATCGATTTTATCATTTGAATTTGTTATTATATTTTATTGTTGCGTGACATGGTGAAATTTGTTGTTCGAATAATTGTTTGAGTTGCTGATGGAATATTTATACAGAGTCCATAGTTAATAATCACAGTAATATATTAGATTGTAATAGTATGTTGCAACCAGTCATTCAATCTCAATCACTGCGTCATACACTCGTTTCAATTCCACTGTTGCATACTATCCCTTCTTGGATAATTTTTGTTTATGACGATGTGATAATGTCAGATTACCTAGCTTCGTAATGCCGCTTTACAAATTTTTGCTATGATACAATTTTTACATTTTTCAATATATACAGTTATTATTATTTTTTTTAACGCATAATATGATACTATGGTACATCTACGCATGACGTCATGATTATTTGACGTCGAACTTCGTACAATTTGAACGCTACAAATTGTCTCATGCAGTGGTGGCTGAGGTGTGGGATAGCTGGGTGCGGAGAAGGGCGCGGGGATAGAATGGCACAACATCTGGACATGGGAGAGAGGAACGGAGAAAACCAAGGGGTTCCTGACTAAGATGTTGAGAAAGACAGAGCGATGGCAGCAAAATCGACGAAGAAAGGCTGAATAGCAATGTCAGGGAAGGGAGAAGGGACGATAATTGGAGCCTTCTGCTATGGCCCGTTTTGAAAGGGGCTTGTTGTGATATGTCCTGTTCTTTGTTTCCGATTGCTCTTTGTATATGTATATTTATTAATGATATGTATGCATATGTATATAAGTATTTTTGCTTTCTTGGTATTTGCTGGGTTGTAGTTGTGCCTAGTGTTTTTCATACAGGTGGTTTTGGGTAGGTTCTCTGCAGTCAATGGTGCGCATCCCTTCCAGCATCTTCCCGTTTGTTGTTCGGCGGAGTCCTTGTAGGTGCTGGCGCACATGGCTGTGCTAGCCTCTCCTAACTCTGTGCACCTGACGATCGGGTATGCTGAGCCCTAGGAGGGCTGCAAAGGTGAGAATCAAAGGAAAAGATAAGAAAAACTGTCATCAGGTACCTGGAGTTTATGCTGCTTTTTTATTTCAATTTTGCAGTCCTTCAGAGCCCCGACAGCCCCACTAACAGGCCAATGCAAGCATGAAAGGCAGTATTCCTTGGCGCGACAGCAATCAAAAAGAACAAAACAGAACAAAAACTGCAGCAGGACACTGGTCGGAATGCGCTTAATAGTTCAAGGAAAAATAACACTGAAGTTAGTCAACAATTGCACACAACTGGCAGAAACAAACAAAAACTCAAAATCAAATCTCCATTGAGTTCAGCAAAACTCAAACTTCATCTCCCCCAACTTCTCAGCTAAGGCCCTCTTGAAGCCACAAAGGGAATCACACTGAACCACATAAACAGACAGTCTATTCCAAACCTGCACACAGCAAGAATAAAAGAATCTGCGTTTTTAGTCTGTCTGACCGCGAGGAACCACCAGCTTGAAAGAATGCCCCCTTGTTCCAATATCTGTAGCTCTGTCAAACAAAGCAGACAAACCTGAATCCACAGAACAATGAAAAATCTTCCAACACTTCACCAGATCCAAGTGCAACAACCTCCCCTTCACAGAAAACAACTGCAAAACTCTGAGCCGCTCACCATATTCCACACCACCCAGCCCATCTATCTCCTTGGTCCACCGTCTCAGCACAGACTCCAACAGTCTCAGATCCCCCAAATATCCCACATTCCACGCACATGAGCAGTAGTCCAAGATGAGTGTTAAATGAGTAACAAACAAGGTCATCATGAAAACAGAACTTCTTTTGACAGTAGAGCGGAGCAGACTGGTCGCGAGTGTAGAAACTTTTTTTTACAGTGCTCCTCATATAGAAATGAAACCGCAGCCTCACATGGAGATGGAACCACAGCCTTGAGGGAAAAATCAGTCCCTAGTCCCTGCAAGAATCGACAAGCTTGATTGCCACACTATTCAAATTATAAGCATCACCAAGCTGCTCCAGTTCAAGAAAACCCCTGTAGAAAGGCATATAGGCACACTTGTTGATGTTCAATGCGAGATTTCCATGACAGCGACGCAGACTGTACTGTGAGCGATAGCAAAATGCCCACCCAAGCTGTTCAAGTGGCAAGGTCAGAGAGCCTTCCAAACCAACACCAACTCTGCACACATCAACCACCAATCACCAAGAACAACAACCTCCCTGCCAACACAAAACTTGAGCAAGAATTCAATCTCACCTTTGTATCTCACCTTTGCAGCCCCCCACAGCCCCAACAGCCCCGCCAACAGGGCACGCAGGCATGGGAGGCAGTACACCTCAGCGCGCCAGCAATCAAAAAGAACAGCACGGTACAAGCACTGCAGCAGGACGCTGGTCGGAATGCGCTCAATAGGTCCGAAGAAAACAAAACAATGAAGACAGTCAACAACTGCACACAACTGTCGACAACACAAACAAAGGCATAATATCACATCAAATTGAGTCTAGCAAAACTCATACAACACTGCCCCCAATTCCTCCGCCAGGGCCCTCTTGAAGCCGCGAAGTGAATCACACTG
>SDVV010043523.1:0-10242 GCA_016164225.1 Gammarus roeselii
ATATACACACATACATACAAACATATATGCATACATACACATGCATACATGCATACACGCATATATTGACATATACATACATATGCATACATATATCCATATGTATAAAAGCATACCTAAACAGTAGGGTGTTATTTTTCAGACGAAATTTATGCATAGAAGTACACAGATCTACGTACACAGATGCAGACATAGATTTAAACTGCGTATATCAAACACAATGAACATGAATTCAAATTAACAATAATAATAATAATAAAAGTCAATAGGTACAGAACACGCTGAGGAAAAAATTCAGAATTTGGCAACAGTACAGCCGTGTTTGAGTTGGCAATTACCATATGTTTGAAGACAGATACAAAGAGAGATCAGAGGAACATAGTATGTAAGGTTATGTTTGTGTTTTGTTAACAGGGTGATGGTGTTAATGCTCTGAGCGAGCTAGAAGATAAAATTTTATGGTACCAGTTTCGTGTTATTCGTCATCAATTGTTTGACTCTGCCTGTCCCTGCCTGCGGGCAAGCAATTGAGTGGTATATTTCTGCTTGAAAGGAGATACGGTTTCGCAATTCTGAATGTTAGCTAGTAGCTTGTTGAAACTTTTTTTGAACCTGAAATAGGTAAAGCTTTGGCCTCGATCTCTTTTTTCCTGAACTCTGACTCAATATTATTTACATTCCATGTTGATCGTTGATGGGCCGCTTTTCGAGTAGTCAACACAACACCGTTTGAACGGGAAAGCTTGTACAGAATGTTAAAAAACTCGTACTGCTTCACTCAGCTCCAATCGTTTCTGGATGTTCAGCCACTCCAGCTTCTTAAGAATTGGTGTCACGTGATCGCTCTCTCTAAAGTTCCCATCGTGAGAGTGGATATGCTACTGTTACTCCCTGACAATGCACTTCTGGAAGTTAGTATGGTATTGTGGCCTCCAAACAATGTCGTTTTGGATGCGAATTTGTCGTTTTGGATGAAGGTGGATATGCCTCTGTTTCTGGCAGACAATGCTCTGTTGGAAGTGGATATGCCTCTGTTACTAGCAGACAATGCACTTTTGGAAGTGGATATGCCCCTGTTACTAGCAGACAATGCACTTTTGGAAGTGGATATGCCTCTGTTACACCGAGACCTTGCACTGCTGGAAGTAGATATGCCCCCGTTTCTGGCAGACACTGCGCTGTTCGAAGTAGATACGCCCTTGTTAGTAGCAGACAATGCCCTGTTGAAAGTGGATATGCCCCTGTTTCTGGCAGACAATGCTCTGTTGGAAGTGAATATGCCTCTGATAGTAGCAGACAATGCACTGTTGAAAGTAGATATGACCCTGTTTCTAGCAGACAAAGCACTGTTGAAAGTGGATATACCCCTGTTACTCCTAGACATTGCACTGCTGGGAGAGGATATGTCCCTACTACTCCTAGACATTGCACTTCTGGGAAGAGCTATGTCCCTGTTACGTCTAGACATTGCACTGCTGGGAGAGGATATGTCACTGTCACTCCTAGACAATGCACTGCTGGGAGGGGATGTCCCTGTTACTCCTAGACATTGCACTGCTGGGAGAAGATATGTCCCTATTACTCCTAGACATTGCACTGCTGGGAAGGGATAAGTTCCTGTTGCTCCTAGACAATGCACTGCTGAGAAGGGATATGCCCCTGTCACTCCTAGACATTGCACTGCTGGGAGGGGATATGTCCCTGCCACTCCTAGACAATGCACTGCAGGGAGGGGATATGTCACTGTCACTCCTAGACATGGCACTGCTGGGAGGGGATATGTCTCTGTCACTCCTAGACAATGCACTGCTGGGAATGGATATGTCTCTGTCACTCCTAGACAATGCACTGCTGGGAGGGGATATGTCCCTGTCACTCCTAGAGAATGCACTGCTGGGAGGGGATATGTCCCTGTCACTCCTAGACAATGCACTGATGGGAGGGGATATGTCACTGTTACTCCTAGACAATGCACTGCTGGGATCAGATATGTCCCTGTTACTCATAGAGAATGCACTGCTGGGAGAGGATATGTCCCTGTCATTCCTAGACATTGCACTGCTGGGAGGGGATGTGTTCCTGTTACTCCTAGACAATGCACTGCTGGGAGGGGATATGTCCCTGTCACTCCTAGACAATGCACAGCTGGGAGGGGAAATGTCCCTGCCACTCCTAGACAATGCACTGCTGGGAGGGGAAATGTCCCCGTCACTCCTAGAGAATGCACTGCTGGGCGGGGATATGTCCCTGTCACTCCTAGACAATGCACTATTGGAAATGAGTACGACACTGTCACTCTCAGACCATGAATGCATGAAACTGGATGTGATACTGTCGACCCCAGACAAGGCCGTTTTGAAAGTGGATGTGATACTGTCAACCCCAGACAATGCACTTTTGGACGTGTACGTTGTTCCACCATCTCCCCCTGATAATGTTGAGTCCGGAAACGGGAAGGAAATGCCGCTGCTGATCTCAGTCCCATCCCTGCAGGAGACGAATGCGTCGAAAAATTCTAGCAGTAAATGAAGAATCGTATTTCTTCACAAGACGTGGGATCGGGGCTTCTGGAAACATGGAAACAACAGTTACCATTTTTTTAATACATTAATATGTTTATGTACACTCATTTATGTTTTATATATAAAATAGGTTCGAAATAAAGGTCTCCTGGATAAGCAGGACAGTGGCTACATCGGAGCGAGACACATGACTAACTTGTAAAGATTTGAGAGAAATGCGGCGTAAAGTTTCAACGATCTGCAAATTAAAATTACCGCTTGCAGAGTGTCTAATTTTGCTTGACCATTAATATCACGTAATTCTCCATCCTTGAATCGACTTGATGTTAACTATAGTGCAGGCACCCGACGCTTCACTGAGGGTATACAAGTTCAGGACATTCGTCCTGAACTAACGTCTCTCGCCACTGAACCATTAATACTTTTCTACACATTTCAATAGATGTGTTACATGAGTTGGTATTTTTTCGTTCATGTATGTATGTATGTTCCCGTATTAATACTTCTTTGTTTCTGGTCTTTGATTCTGCAGCCACGAAAAATCCTCTACAACAAAACACTTGCGGCGACGGTCAAAAAAAAAAGGGAAACATATTTCATTTGCTGAAGTGATTATCTCTGCAGGATTATTTGAATTACCGCTGATAACAGCACTTGTAGCTCTAATCGGAATTTGAATATTTAATTTTTCCGAAAACACTATCATAACACCATCATACACCATAATAACACCATCATACTACATCATAACACCATCATACACCATCATAATCCACCATCATACACCATCCTTACACACCATCATACACCATCATAACACACCAACATACACCTTCATAACACATCATCATACACCATCATACACCATCATAACACACCATCATAACACCATCATACACCATCATAACACACCGTCATACACCATCATAACACACCATCACACACCATCATAACACAATCTTAACACCATCATACACCATCATAATACACCATCAAAACACATTCATAACACACCATCATAATACACCGTCATAACACACCATCATAATACCATCATAACACATCATCATATCACACCATCAAAACACCATCATACACCATCACAACACACCATTATAACACAACATCAAAACACACCATCATAACACCATCATAACGCTATCATAACACACCATCATAACACACTATCATAACACAGCATCATAACACCAACATACACCATCAGACAACACCATCATAACACACCATCATAACATCATCATGCACCATCAAAACACACCATCATAACAACATCATACACCATCATAACACCATCATACACCATTATACACAATCATAACACACCATCATAGAACACCATCATAACACAACATCATAACACCATCATACCCCATCATAACACCATCATAACACTCCATCATAACACACCATCATAACACACCATCATAACACACCATCATAACATCATCATGCACCATCAAAACACACCATCATAACATCATCATACACCATCATAACACCATCATACACCATCATAGCACACCATCATACACCATCATAACACACCATCCGATACCATCATAGAACACCATCATAACACAACATCATAACACCATCATATACCATCATAACACACCATCACAAACCGTCATAACACCATCTTAATACCATCATACACCATCATAATACACCATCATAGCACATTCATAACACACCATCATAACACACTATCATAACACACCATCATAACATCATCATGCACCATCAAAACACACCATCATAACAACATAATACATCATCATAACACCATCATACACCATCATAACACACCATCATACACCATCATAACACACCATCACACATCATCATAGAACACCATCATAACACAACATCATAACACCATCATAACACACCATCATAACACACCATCATACACTATTATAACACCATCATACACCATCATAACACACCGTCATAACACCATCATACACCATTATAACACCATCATACACAATCATAACACACCATCATACACCATCATAACACACCTCCATAACACCATCATACACCATCATAACACACCATAATACACTATTATAACACCATCATACACCATCATAACACACCATCATAACACCATCATGCACCATCATAACACACCATCATACACCATCATAACACTATCATACACCATCATAACACACCATTATAACACCATCATACACCATCATAACACCATCATACACCATCATAACACACCATCATAACACCATCATACACCATCATAACACCATCATAAAATCATCATAACACACCATCATAACACCATCATACACCATAATAATACATCATCCAAGCGTCACCATACACCATCATAACACACCACCGTAACACCATCACACATCATAATAACGCCATCATACACCATCATTACACACCATCATAACAAACCATCATAACACCATCATACACCATCATAAAACACCATCATAGCACCATCATGTACCATCCAAACGCCATCACACACCATCATAACACCATCATACACCATCATAACACATCATCATAACACCATCATACACCATCATAACACACCATCATACACTATCATAACACCATCATACATCATCATAACACAACATCATAACAACATAATACACCTTCATAACACAGCATCATAATACCATCATACACCATCATAACACCATCATACACCATCATATCACCATCATACACCATCATAACACACCATCATGACACACCATCATAACACCATCATAACGTTACGTGATGAATGTTATGAGTATCTGTCATGTCCCCATACTTGGGCAATGTCAATGCGTAACGAAGAAGATTTCCGGCAAGTAGACGGTCGACAATAACATCCCTATTGCATTAGACATG
The DNA here is from genome assembly GCA_016164225.1 of Gammarus roeselii. Classification (NCBI taxonomy): domain Eukaryota; kingdom Metazoa; phylum Arthropoda; class Malacostraca; order Amphipoda; family Gammaridae; genus Gammarus; species Gammarus roeselii. The sequence goes on from SDVV010043523.1 coordinate 5,427, forward strand.
CGCTGTTCGGAAGGTCGGGTAGTATAGTCCGACAAGGTAATTTATAATATGAGAACATATGAGCAGCAAACAAGCTGATCTGAAGCGAACGGAAATCATTTGTGCACATACTGCAATTAAGAGGACGCCCGGTACAGGGACAACGACATCATAGGTCACGCTTGTGGCGGAAGTGAAATGTTTGGAGCAGCAAGGAATAGTCTAAGAGAGTCAGTGTTGACTCAACCCCGACACCGATTGGTTGCTTGTCTGTGCTCACTCCCTATACACATAACTTAAACTCCCATTTTTTCGACTTGTATAAATTGTGTAGTTGCAAATAAATCATAAATACAATACAATCTAATTGTTTGTCTAGAAGTCCTCAGCCTTGGCAAGGTGCCACTAGAGGGACCTTGCAAATCAAATGTTCAAGAAGTACTGAGTTTTGTGGGATTGAGTACTTATTACAGTAGATTCATTCCGAATTTCAGCAGTGCATTCGCACCAATGTACGCTCTACTGAAAAAAATGCTTAATTCGTGTGGGAGAAATGTCATCAGTCATGTTTTGGGACTATTAAAAATCTTTTTAGAGGTACTAAAATATTAAAATAGTTTGACCCAAATCTCGAAACAGCAAGTGAGACCGATGCTAGCAGCAATGGTATAGCTGCAGTTTTATAGCAAAAACACAACGAGGCTTTCATGCCTGTTCAATTTGCTTCAAAGACATTAACTAGTGCCCAAAAGAATTCCGCTACCATTGACAAAGTAGCATAAGCAGTCGTGTTTGGAGTTGAGAGATTCTGTGAATACGTATTCGGAGGCAGATTTGAAATTCGCACTGACCATTAACCATTATTACAACTAATGGGGCGTGAAATTACTATTCCATTCAATTGCAGTGCAAGACTACAAAGATGGAACTTGAGACTGAATCAATCTAATTACACAATCGTGCATATTCCTGGCGAATCAAATTGCATTAGCGATTGTCTTTCACGACTGCCATTAGCAGTCAAAAGATAACTTGGAACACACTGAACTCGTATTGTTGTTGAGAGATTTGGAATCATACAGTGTCTTAGCGAAAGACATAAGCATGGAATTCCAAAAGGATCGACAGATTTCACAAGTCAGGCATTACATTATGTATGGGTTTCCAACAACGGTAGAGGAGGTCATAAAATCATTCCAGAAGGCTAAGGATAACTTGTCCCTGTTCAATAACTGCACAATGTATGGAAATAGGGTGGCGATCCCACAACGCTACAGACACACATGGTCTTAGAACTACAACATGTTAATCATCCCGGCATATCGGTGATGAAAGGGATTGCCCGATCATTGGTGTGGTATCCTAAAATAGATGAAGACATTGAGAACTTTGTTGAAGTGTGTAGCAAATGCGTGACGAATGCCAGAACCCCTAAGCAGACTTCAAAGAGTGAATGGCCAAGAACTGTAAGCAAATGGTCGAGGTTACACATTGATCATTGTTTTTTTCAAGATAAAATTATCTCAGTCGTGTTTTGCACACTGACCCGTTATATTAAGGCAGAGGTATTGATGAGTGTAAGTTCCGAAGTAACAATAGAGGTGTTAGATAGAATATTCTATCGAAATGGCTTACCTTCTTATATAGTATCAGACAATAGTAGCTCATTCACGTCTGGAGAATTTAAAAACTTCTTAGCACAAAAGGCTATTGAGTATGTGAGGCCTGCGCCTTATCACCCGAGCTCAAATGATCAAGCTGAACGCAGCGTAGGCATAATTAAAAGTGGCCTGATAAGAGCCATAGGTACTGTAAAAGAACGGTTACGCCATGTGTTATTACATTATCGAAGCACCCCACATCCGTGACGGGCGTTGCGCCAGCTGTATCATTAAATGGTAGAGTGTATGTAACGGAAACGGAGCGAATTAACCCTAGATATGCCCCGGAGAAATGTCACAAAAAAACTGTAAATAATACTATGTTCCAAGTAGGGGACAATGTACATGTGCTAAACTTGAGACAAGGCCCTAAACAGCGTTGTTAAGGAAAAAACTTGTATTAATATGTATAAAATTTACATAACTAAACTAGATGTTATATGGACTAGACATGCCGAACAGCTGCTACCAGGAGACACCCAACCTCATGACGACGAGACTAAAGGAAACATTTATCTGGAAGAATGCTTGAGAGACAGTCTACGGAAAAAATCTGATTTACCTGAACGAATGCAAAATGAGAATGCTAGAGACAACGCATCTGTGAATGATCGGTATGAATGTGGGGATGAATCTAGACAGAAAATGCCTGATACACTGACAATACAAAATGAACCAACGCAAGAGATACCAAATAAAGACTAACCGAGTCGTTTTGGCTGATAACGTCGCCCAGATGATCGATACATAGCCGTAAACAAATCGTACATAGCATGGTAAATACAAATGATGTGACTGACCATGATAGAGACCAATGTTAGGTCCTGTATAATACGGTTGTACTGTATAACTCCTTTTAGAAAGGGGGGGGTGTCATGTCCCCATACTTTGGCAATGTCAACGCATAACGAAGAAGATTTCAGGCCAGTAGACGGTCGTCAATAACATCCCTATTACATTAGACATGCGCTTGCTGGAAGGCCGGGTAGTACAGTCCGACAAGGTAATTTATAATAAGAGAACCTACGAGCAACAAACAAACTGATCTGAAGCGAACGGAAATCATTTGGGCACATACAGCAATTAAGATGACGCCCGATACAGGGACAACAACATCATAGGCCACGCTTGTGACGGAAGTGATATGTATGGAGCAGCAAGGGATAGTCCAAGAGAGTCAGTGGTAACTCGACCCCGATACCGACTGGCTGCTTGCATGTGCTCGCTCCACTTACACCTAACTTAAACTCCCATTTTCTCGACTTGTATAAATTGTATAATTGCAAATAAATAATATACATACCCCAATTCAATTGATTTTCTAGAAGTCCTCAGCCTACAATATATTAAGATATAACAGTATCTCTTTCCTGTTCCCGTTCTTCAATAGACTTCGATAAAATTAGATATCCATATCGAAGGTCACACCTGGATAAACATTAGGAAATAAAAGTGCGAAAACATCCTTTTACAGTACTTATTCGAGGTTCTAATCATGCACTGCCGCTCTCATTGCAAGCTCTGATGATTGGTGCCATTAAACGCTGTTTGCCGCCACGAGGTTGATGGTTCAAGTTCGACATATTTTCTCCCTTTAAGATAATTCTAGCGGTAAAAGTAGTCCACTTCTTATTGGGTTTTAATCACGTAACACTCAACCGCATTTGATGATTGAACCAAGGCTTGGAACGTGTGTACGCGCATTTCGTTTATTACAAACACTAATGTTATCATTTACCAACACTTCCAATGGTTTCACGTAAAATTAAAATGGGAATTTTTTCCCGTCTCATCGGGTGTTCTTATCGTGTGTAAATTCAAACGAAATACACAAAAATTGCATGCAAGACGTTGATGACAAGTACGTGTCATCTACACATGAGGTTACCCCTTCACGCGTCTGGTTGGTGCGTTGAAGCGTGGTTGAGGGGGATGAACACGCTGCAAGTTTAAATGTACTGGTGTCCACAAGCAAAATTATACCGCACTGGTGGCCATTTGTAAACTACCACACAATCAGGATGTGACTTTGCTCGACGTTGTTCAGAGATGAGGGACTAATCAGATGCATGGTATGTCTGAGGTATTATACCATGACTGGGTGTTTTCTCTGAATTTGTTATATATCAGTGGTAGATTGCTCAGAAGTGACCTAGTAAAGCATTGTAGAGTTCGTTGTTATGACACAGTGAGCTTCGATTTTGTCCTATTGTAGATTTTATATCTCTGAAAGGTTTAGGAATTCTTTCAGATTGAACGGGTATTGTAGAATTATTTCTTTATTACGCATGAACTCAGTATTTGTTTTAGTCAGATATTTTTCCGTATGGTTTTTTATGTTAGTATATGATCTTAGTCCTGTTTTAATTCGCCTCAGGAGTTCAAGTACAGGATTATTTCACTTTTGTTTGTTACAAAATCGGTTATGTACATCGGCATCATGTATTGATTGACCATACACCTTCCATATTGGTGAAGGTTAAATCTTCTGAGGTATGGCAGTATACGCCGTATATCATAGTTAATCAATGTCGGTTAGGGTAGAGTAGAGAATCTTGTTTAACTATTTCATAGTTGTTGTTGTTGTAGGTTTTTGATTGGTTATCATAGGAATGTATCTGTATTATATTCATATGTTGGGTATAAATTAGCTTAACTGGATGTAATGGACCAAAATATTGGTATGTTTCCCTCCTCGACATTGGATTTGGGTTCTATTTCAAGTTGTCTTGGAGAACTAATATGCCGGATTTGGATGAATTGATTCTTTTAAAATACTCCATTAGTTTAATGTACATTTCAATTATGTTATCCGCTCGCATGTCTTTACTAGATGCTTATTCCCGCAGGTCTTACTTATACAAATGTTTGTGATACGTTTGCAGACTTTGTTATGATATTTCGTTCCAATTCAGAATATCTGACTTATTCGAGCATTCACACTATCCACTGTAGCATTTTTTCATTAAAGGTTTGTAATGTAGAGAGACCGTAAACCTAACCCACCCTAACCTATCCTAACCTAATCTAACCAAGGATACTATATATTTTTTCCCCGTTTTTATACTCATGGTATGTATTACTTCATCGATTTAAGCTTTATTTGTATAAAACCTCTCCACTTGGCTCTATAGTTTTTACCAATCTTTACCTGTTTATGTACCTATATATACATA
>SDVV010043524.1:0-10242 GCA_016164225.1 Gammarus roeselii
TATCAGCACAAAATCCATCAGTGCTCTCTCCACCATTGCACCATGGGCCATCCTTACCCATGTATACTTGAGAATATCTCGCTTCTTGAACAAACTGTTCCCGACCACCAGCTCCTGCTCCATACACAGACCTATCAGGTTTTCTCCACAGTCATTTCTACCGGGAACGCCATACCTTCCCATGACATTCTCCACCATTTCATCTCCAACTCTCGCATTAAGGTCACCCAGTACAACTACATTGAAATGACCTCCAAAACTCTCAATACACTCACTCAAGTCAGTCCAGAATTGCTCCCTCTCCTCTTCACTCCTCTCGCTGTCAGGTCCGTAAGCACTCACAAATGCCCATCTTACTACGCCTAACTTAACTTTCACCCACATCAATCTTGGGGACACCTCCTTCCATTCGGTAGCGCTACTAGCTAACCGATCACTCAATATTAAGACCACACCTTCTCGTGCCCTACCTTCCTCCACACCAGACTTTCTTCCACTTACAACACCAAACACCAAACTCCTTCGACAATACCAAACGAATTATATACACCTCCCGTTAGACGCCTACAATCGACTTCAGTGCTTTCGCTGAAGGTCTAGCTGAAGATTACGGAGTTACCGAAGTGCGTCACGCAACATGAATAAGATCACGTAACGCAAGTTCTACTGCATACGAAAATACCTTCACAGGACACGACGCACCGGAATTCATAGTAATTCCGGGTGAACAAGGAAGACCCAAAACCTGCCCAGTTGCAACAAGACCACCATGTGCAAAAAATGCCTGGAATACGGCCACGTCATCGCATACTATCAGCCACATACACCCCAACGTTGCAAGAAGAGCGCTGGCGAGTACGACAGAAAAGACACCAGTCCGTCACCCTAAATGCTATCACTGCTTATGCTTCCATGAGGCTCAGATCAAATCCATGAGGCAGGCGACCGCGACAGCCCAGTACACATGGACCAAAAATAAATAACAATCCCACAAAACGAACGCAGAGTTCCACGGAAACAAGCCATCCTAATCTGGAAAGACGATTACCCAAACCGCCTTAATTATGCCAAAGCAGTCAAATCAACAAGCCAACCAAACTCCTCCGACGACATCCACACATCATCAGAACAACATCGTAACAAGACCCCCAACACTCCTACCTGGCTACAGTGCTTCCTCACTCAGCCCAGCGACCGCCTCCGCACCAGAGACGCACAGTTCTAGAAATGATTTAAGCAGAGACCAGGATGACGACGAGATGGATGCATCCCCCGTAGTCGACCACACAGCAAGGCTCACTACTATAAAAACGAAAAGGCTCAGAGTTGAGGAAACCTCCGATATACAGGCACCACTGAGCAAAAAGATCAGTAACAACTTTCAAATAACGGCCCGCCAGAACCAAAACCCAGAACTACCTCCACCTGTCTCAAATGTGGCTCCATTCGTGAAAAACCACTGCGAGGGACAAGATCCCTCGTTAACAAACCCGACTCACGAACATACCACCAGCGGGAACGATCGCGGCCTCACTGACAGCGCTTATCTTGATGAGCTCATACGCGAGACCTCTGCACAACCAGTCATCTTACCTGGCCCAAATACCACGCACTCCAGACAACCCCCCACACAGATAAAAAAAAAGGCTACCACAGAAGAAGAGCGCACTCGCTCACAAAGCAAACACAAAGAGCACAAACCCTCGTCTTCCCACAAGAGCACTCGCAGCCACGATCGCAGCAACCACAGCAGACCATCTCTCAACCGAAGGCAGACACTCCCGACCCGGAACCCCTGGGCAAACTCACAAACGCGAGCACCACAAAAACTCCAGCAAATCACGCGACCACTCTAGATCATAAAGTGGATGAAGGCCGGATTGTTGTTCAAGCTTCTTGTCTTGAAGCAGTTTTGTAGCGCAAGCTTATCTCGTCGAAGAGAAAGCAGAGGTTCGACGGGAGTGGTACGGGAAGCGTTGTGTGCGATGGTTGAAAGAGGTTCGAAATAAAAAAAAATCTCCTAAATTGTAAACAACGGCTACGAAGTCAAGCCGTCAACGTATTATCAATAATATTTTTAATTGAGGCACTCGATGGTACAATAATGGTTACAAAGAAAATGGAGCAATATGATATTCCTATCATAACGTTAAAATTGCGCACCCAAAGAATAAACGGGTGGGTAGTGCCAGCACTCTTAATGACGAGCGTACCCACACATGCACATAGATATCTTTCATGTGTCCTTCCAACGTGAGTACGTACATAAAAACGCCATAATCAACTTAGGTGAGCGCAAGGAGGCAATTTGTTTCAATTTGGATCAAACCACGACATCCTCGTATCAAAGCACACAATAACTGTTGCACCCTAATTCATTGTCATTTCCTCTAAGCAAGGGAAATTTTGAACTTAATTTGTTGCAATAGTACCAACGATGTGAATTAAATGCATCGAGTATGGCCACAGCGTCATCAAACACTGTCTCTAATGCAAGTCACTGAAGAGGAGACACGTTAGAGTGTAATTTTTTTTTTGTCATGTCACCCACACTCCTCTTTAGATTTTTGACACATATATAGACAGTATACTTGATAAACTAGAAGGCTCGCCAAATAGAACCAAGACTACACATACAAACAGATACAGACACTAGGCCGAATCCCCCAGAAAGGGGGGTGGCCAACAGCAGGGTGCACTTCACACTCCTCTCATACACTCACACAACTTGGCCCTTTAGCGCTAAAGGTCCCGGCCGGAAGACCCCGCAAGACACCCACCGGTTCATGAGTGCGGTCCGAGATCAGTGTCGGCAGCAGGATCCAACAGTGTGACTGGTTTACCTCTGCCGCGTCATGATGCCCACGACGATCCCGTCTCTAAACGAGATGCCAAGGGTGGGAAAGCACATCAGGGCAGCGTCAAAAATCATCCAGTCATAATCATTTTCAGCTCACGCCTATTCAGTGCACGCTCTCTCGCTACCGCCACACGCAAGTCTCTCCTTCCTAACTCTTGCTTCACGCCATACATCCACCCATACTTCGGTCTTCCTCTAGGTCTTCGTCTACTCGCCTCTGCCTTCAACACCTTTTTCACCAATCTTCCTTCATCCATCCTCACCATGTGCCCGAACTATCTCAGAACACGCGAATCAACTGTGTCCTCCAACTTCTTCACAATCCCCGTTTTAGCTCGCACCACGACGTTATTGATCCTGTCTCTTAGCGTCACACCAGCCATGGTCCTCGAACATTTCATCTCTAACCCATTCAACTTTCTTCTCTTTTCTGCTCTTTCCTTCCAAGTCTCAGCTCCGTAGAGCACAGTTAGGACAACTTCACCATCATACAGCCCTCTCTTTGCTTCCATCCCCAAAGTCCTACTATAGATCCAAACCCAAGGTCGAATCGCCCTGAAGAGGGTGACTAACGGCAAGACGCGTTTCGAGGTTCTACTCTCATACACTCACACTTGGCTCTTCAGCGCCACACACACTTCGAGTCAGAAGTGAGGTCCGAGATTGGTGTCAGCAGCAAGGCCCGACTGAGTACACTGGTTCACCCCTGCTCCATTGATGTCCTTCCCGTTCTCAACGAGATGTCAAACTAACAAGATAACAATCTTTCTCCGCTCACGCCTAACAATTACACTCGATCACTACCTCCACACATGTCTCTCCTTCCTAAAGCCTGCATAATGCCAACGGTCCATCCAAATCTGTTTTCTACTAGGCCTACGCAAGAATCTACGGTCCTCCACCATCTTTACCATCCCAGTTACAATTCAAGCAACGTCATAATAGCCTATCCCTCAGCGTCACTCTGGTCTTACCTCTCGGTAATTTCATCTCCAGATTAGTCCACCTTTTCTGTCTTGGGGCATACCTCTCTCAACTTCCATCTCAGGAATATCCGACCTATTTTTTTCTCCTACTATCGCTTCTCCGTTCTCGGTTCCGCAGAGCAGTTGGGACAACTACCTCCACATACGACACACTCTTTGCTTCCATCCACATACGACACACTCTTTGCTTCCATACGCAATGTCCTGCAGCTCATTACACACTTCAGTGCACCAAACACTTGACATCCTTCCTTCAGACTAGATTTCACCTCAGTTCCACTTGTCCAGTATTTTCCACGTAAGAGCCCAAGAACTCAAGCCAATTCAACTTTCTCCAATAACAATCCATTTAGGCGGAGACTGATTCCGCTCGTCTCATCTTTCCTCGAATATCTCATTACTTGACTTTTACCCACAATAACTAGCAGCTTCCTCCTCTCAAACACTCTACCAAGACTGCTGCAAAAATGAATGCAAGCAAAACACTATCTTCATAGAATAATTCCGCTCGTCTCATCATTCCTCGAATATCTCATTACTTGACTTTTACCCATATTAACTAGCAGCTTCCTCCTCTCAGACACTCTACCAAGACTGCTGCAATAATGGATGCAAGCAAAACACCATCTTCATAGAATTATTTCGCTCGTCTCATCATTCTTCGAATATCTCATCACTTGACTTTTACCTACATTAATTGGCAGCTTCCACCTCTCAAATACTACCAAGAACGCTACAATAATGGATGCAAGCAAAACACTATCTTCATAGGATTATTTCATTAGAAATTTTCATCGTATCAACTTAAAATCAAATTTGTATTGTTTGGTGTGCGCAGTGCTCGGTCGTTGATGCTCCTTATGTTCCTCCGATAAAGTGGCTCTGGCACTGGCCTGTGGACAAATATAGCATTTAAATAAGTGTTAAGTTTACATGACTTGACTTTCAATTTTGGTACTAGCCTCTGGCGACATCATTGTGAGGTTCCGTCTCCCGGCTTCCCATTTCAAACAAACAAATCATTTTACATCCAATAATCAAGGGACTGGAAAGGAGGTAAGACGGCGCACGGGAGCGAGACAGAACTGAACGGCAGTTGTATCAAAATGGATAATCGTGACGACACAACATATTGCAATGCTATTTTTAAATGTAACTAGGGAGCAATTTGGGATTAATCTGAGTGAGTGCATCGAGAGTTTTAAAACAATACAACGTGGTTGTACTGGGTAACCTAAATGCTAGTGGAGAGAAGCTGATACGTTTGTGTAAGGAGCAGGAGCTGGGGGATGGCAACAGCTTGTTCAAGAAGCAAGATATCCGCAACAACACATAAGAAAGGATGGCCCATGGTGAAGTGTTGGAGAGAGCGCTGATGGATTTTGTGCCGATTTCATGGAGTGATAGGAAGGCTGATGGATGTGCGGGTGTAGAGAGGGAAGGGTGGAAGAATGTCTGATTATAAACTAATGGAAGGAAGATGAAGAGTGGAGCAGAGGTGGAAGGGGAACAAAAGAGGGGGAGGAGGAAGAGAAGTAGTGTAGGTGAGTGAATTGAATAATATAGCAGGCCGAGCAGCAGAGCTTCACCAGGTTTGAGGGAGGAATATGAGTGTGAGAGTGCAAATTCTGGGTATTGTTGAAGAAAAATGTGAGACGATCAGAGATGAATCGTTTTGTTGTTCAACCTAAACTACTCCTGCGATGGAGGAGCCACGGCCAGCGCACGGCACGAGGCCTGGGAGTGCTACAGCAGGTGAGAGGACCTAGAATAGGCCTGCACCCCTGTGGTAGCTGATACTGTCTCGCGGGCGCTCGCATAGATCACGCACTGACGTCATGTTATGATGGAGCCTGCCAGGTGCGGTGACTGGGCACGACGTCATGACGTGCTCGACCGTATCGGTTAAAAAAAACGACATTTCCCAGTCTATGCTTGTATGACTGTAGGACAGTATGGTGCCTGCACCGCAGCCTCGACAGGTGGACCCAGTCAAACCTGGACAACCCAAACTCCTCCGCATCCACCCCAGGTGGGTGACTGCAGGATCGTATTGAGAGTTCATCTAATGCAAGAGCTGTGAAGTGTTTGTGTATCTGTAGCGTGAAGAAAACCGAAGTGTGTGTTGCTGGCGTGTTATGTAGGTGTTGGATGGTTGGGCGGGGTTCAGTGGGATGTGCCGAGTCTGAAATCATGCTGAAGAATTGAGTCACTCATATCGATATGATGTTTGAGAGAAAGGACCTTGGTTTCGTCATGCAAGTGCGAAATAGGTGTGGTGCAAGGCCGCGTTCTGTATCCTTTGCAGAGAGGTAAGGTGTGTGGGTGCAAGGTCAGAGGACCAAGCGGCGTTTGCGTAGGAGATTACAAGGCTGATGAATTGTTTGAATAGTGTAGTAACCGATTCCTTGGAGTGACCGTAAGAGGCTGTAGTGAGTATCCGAAAACGTTCAGTCTGGGTCTGGTTTTGCTGCCCATGTTGACTGAGAGGCTTAAATATCACCTTCGCGTCATAAGTTACTCCAAGGATAGTTGTAGTGGGGCTGTGGAGTATGGGGATGTTGATGAGCGTGATATGGGACGGACGCGGTGTTCACTGCTATCCGGTATTAATAATGTGAGGGATGACTTGCTAGCGGACACCTTCAATCTGTTGTACAGAAGCGAGACTTTAAGAGAGTTCAGGTACTGCTGGAGGTGTGCAGCTGCGGTCTCGTGTTTGTGGTCTTGTGCGATTATTGTGAGATCGCCCGCTTATTAGATGATGTGGGTGTTGGGTTCTGTTGGAATGGGCAGGTCGTGCATGAAGGCATTCAAAATGGAGGGGCACAGCACAGAGTCCTGTGGGACACCATTGGGGAAGTGGCGGGTTCGAGAAGGCTTATTATTGTAGACAGTGTGTGCGTGTCTATCGGAGAGGAAATTAGCAAGCCACTTCTTGTAGTTCGGGTGGATGTGTGTTGAGTATTTTGAATATGATGACGTGTCTTGGAACTGTGTCCAAGGCGTTACTGCTATCAATAGCGCATACCAGGGTGCGTTTGCCTGGCTTTTTATCGTTCAGGCCTTCATGGCCTGATATTACCAGGGAAGAGGTGCAGGAGGCGGTGGAGGTGATGAAAGCAGGGAAGCCCTTGGTTTGGATGGCGTTGCGACCGAGTGCCTGAAGAAGGGTGGAGTAACTATTGTCGAATGGTTGGTGAGGCTACTGAACTTGTGTTTTGTGGCAGGCGTGGTACCGATTGAGTGGCGCAGTGCCAGCATTGTTCCGCTATATAAGGGCAAAGGAGATAAACTGCGTAATTGGAGAGGAATAGTGTGGCTTTAGGAGTGGTAGAGGGTGTGCCAATCAGATTTGAGCAGTGAGACAGGTCTGTGAGAAGTACCTAGCCAATAGAAAAGATGTGTTCTGGGCCTTCATGGATCTGGAGAAGGCATACACGACAGGATTGACAGGGAAGCGCTGTGGAGGGTGCTGCGTTTGTTTGGAGTGGGCACAGATCTGTTGAAAGTGGTGCAGAGTTACCATGTTGGCAGTCGAGCATGTGTCAGAGTGGGAAGCGAGACGAAAGATAGGTTCACAGTGAAAGTGGGACTGAGACAAGGCTGCGTGATGTCTCCCTGGCTGTTCAACCTCTATATGGATGGAGTGGTCAGGGAGGTAAACGCGAGTGTGCTGTGTCGTGGCTTGAAACTGCTGGAAGCGAATGGGCGGAGTTGGCAGTTGATCCAGTGGCTATTTACCGATGATACGGCCCTGGTTGCGGATTCAGAGGAGAAGCTATGTAGGCTTGTGTCTGAGTTTGGTAGAGTGTGTGAGAGGAGGAAGCTTCGAGTGAACGTGGGTAAGAGTAAAGTAATGAGATGCTCGAGGACTGTCCATGTGAGCAAAATTAGTGTCCTCCTAAATGGAGAGCTCTTGGAGGAAGTTGTGTTTTAAGTATCTGGGCTCCCATGTGGAGATAACTGAACTAGTGGAAACTGAAGTGAAGGAGGGGTGTAAAGTGTTGGGTGCACTGAGGAGTGTAATGAGCTGTAGGACGTTGGGGATGGAAGCAAAGAGAGGGCTCAACTATGCTCTACGGAGCTGAGACTTGGGGGTGAGAGCAGAGGAGAGAAGAAGGTTACAAGGAGTCACAAAAGGCAATCTCTACCCATTCTTCAAATTGCATTGAAGCGAACTTCCCGGAGTCCCCCCAGGGGGCTCTCACCGTGTGTAACTCTCTCCAGTCACACAGACCCCAAGAAGGCTTTTGTGAGCTGCAGAGCATCCCCTTGGTTTTGTAACCATCGAGGGATCTCATCTCTCCCCCCTACCACCCTGATGTTGAACGGGTGGGGAGCAGTGTAGCGAGAGGCTTTAGAATAGGCTGTCCCTGCCCTACCAGAGACCGGTATACTAGGGCAGGGCTCTCGCCTGTCACACTGCGTTGGCGCTTGGTTCACTGTATCGTGGGGCGATACAGCTTAGCCTCTCTCACTACTGGCAGGTGACCAGCTACTCTCGGGTCGGCCTATCACCTGACCCTTCTATCCGTTCTGTTGTGTGGAGGCTGGTGTGGTGGTCGTAGCTTTGGATGCCGACTTTTCAAGGGTAGCACAGCGGTTTCCCTGTTTGACCCACGTGCACTGCATGGGGGTTGCGTTTCCCTTAGTCATGGCTTCCAGGGCTGTTCGCCCCATCTATGCAGCCGGGTTTGAGATGCCAGTGGGGCTTTGGGGGCTGCTACACAGTGCAGATCCTGCTAGTCGTCCCCCGCCTCCTTAGCTCCCCAGTCTGTCCTAAATGCCTTTGCTATTATCACTGATAGTCGAGTTCAGAGAGGATCCGGTCAACCCTACGCTTGGAAGTCTCCACTGATTCGCTCGCAGTCACTGCCGGCGGAAGTCTATTCCAGACGTTGATGGAATGTTTTCGAGATGAAATGTTTGAGGAGCATGGCTGGAGTAACGCCGAGACACCGGATCACCAACGACGTGGTTCGAATCAGAACAGGGATGGTGAAGAAGTTGAAGGACAGAGTGGATTCGAGTGTTCTGAGATGGTTCGGGCACATGGAGAGGATGGATGCAGGGAGATTGGTGAAAAGGGTGATGAATGCGGAGGTGAGTGGATGGTGTGAAGAAGCAGGCGTTAGGAAGGAGAGACACGAAAGTGGAATTAGCGATTAGATTAGAGTGACAAGGCTTTCTAGCGCACTGGAGTCATCGTCCTTCTGGCGCCGAATGTCAAACCAGCAAACAATGCTGCATCATGTTAGTCTTTGTTTTTATTCTCCTTTTAATGTTTGAGCTAGGTTTACTACTACCTACCCTGCTGAATAGCATTGACAATGAGAGTCTGCCAAATGGCAATAAGTTCATCGTAAATTCAAAGTTAGAAAACAGTTTCTGTAATGTGGTGATACCGAGCAAAGGAAGAGGGAAACGAATCAGGAAAAGAAAATGTAAAGAAACTCAGAATCTTGACAGTGCTGTGACAGTAGTTAAAAGTGAGCCATTTCAGTCCCTCTGGGATGTAACACCTGACGAATATGAGGCCAGACAAAATAACAAAGCTCAAAATTCTATTTTCGAGAGTAATGTTCAAAACCTTAGTAATGGTTTTCACTCAGATGACACTTCTGGACTGCCTTCCGTGTTATCAAACATGGATGTTGCCACTCTGCCACAAGTTAGTGGCATGCCTCACGTGGCAGATATCGTATTCTTCTACGTAGATGAAGCAAGCTTTGCCTCTAATGGCTGTCCCACTAAGGCTCCTTCAGTGAATGGCAATCAAGATTCCAAAACAAGTGGCGACTCAGGGTCATTTGTGAACGGCTGCCCTACAACAAACGTCGTGAATCCGTCGACAACGTGTTTGACCGTTGATTTGAGCGCGCATCAAACGTGCCTACCATCATGCAATGGAGAGCGGCAATTAGTCCCCGTAATCGGCAAGGTGGTCACGGTTTCAGAAGGAGTAGTCACTTTGCAGCTCATAGGTAACTCCAGCAACCACGCGTCTGTTGACCACTATGAGCCTGTCATCGACCGCGTAGAATTCGATGGAAGATACAGCAACAGCGGTGTCGAGAAGACTGTGTTGTGGTCTAGTGTTGCTTCCCCAAAACTTATCTTTCCTTAGCGTCATTTTTACATGCATTGCGCACTTTGCATCGATTATTGCCATGGTAAATTAAATCAATCTTTTCTAGCTGCTGAGATGAAGGTAATTACTAAGGAAGCTTTGTGCCTTGAATTTGCTCCATCGTATTAGCCGGATGTGGCTTTAGGAGTGGTAGAGGGTGTACCGATCAGATATTTGCAGTGAGACAGGTATGTGAGAAGTACCTTGCCTTGTAGCCGGGGCCTTAGAATCGTGCTACCGTATCCACCGCGTGTCGTAGAAGG